>CM076582.1:1383534601-1383724566 GCA_034641835.2 Pinus albicaulis
TGAGGAAAGGTTTGCACCTCAAGAGATTTTATCCCTCTCGGCGCTTGATAGATCCAGAGTTAAGATGGATCAAGGCTGGTTTCAGTCGTGTGCGGCCAAGGAAAATCTATCGAAAATATATTTAATTTTATCAATAGTATGTAAATACAGATAATATAAATAGAATAATTTTATATATGCTAAATATGTGTGATATTTATCTTGTCATTTTAATTTTAAAATTTTCTTAGTTACCTCATTTTTTTGAGATGATAAATATTGTTAATAAATTTAATGATGAAATAATTTTTTGAATGCAAAGTGACAATGTAATAGTGTTGAATGATAGAAAATGAAAATAGTAAGAATGTAGTAAATTACAAATAGTCTTCATTGTGATCAATCTAAAATTAATTTCTTTTTCTATTCCTATTGTCACCCTTGTTAGTTTTCTCATCTTTTCATATCGATTATATGAAAAGGACAATTGAAATAATAAACCATTTAAATATTTAGCTTGAACTATTGTACTAAACATCATACATTGTCTCTCTTGCTCTTCAATATTAATAGGTTGATTTACTATAACACAAATATTAATGTACATTGTTAATAATTTTGTGTGCTTACACTAAAATCAATGTACAATCTTAATCCAATCACTTTAAAATTAATGTACCATCAATGTACATCAAATCAGAAATCAACGTCTACATTGAAATCAATGCACCTAATGCATACAATAAAATAAGTTTACAAAACAACATCCACACTAAGATCAATGCATCTAATGCAGGTAATCAAATAAGATTAGAAATCAACATCTATATTGAAATCAATGGATCTAGTGCAAGTAATAAAATAGGATTTGAAACCAACATCTACACTTATATCAATGCATCTAGTGTAAGAAATAAAATAGGATTAGAAATCATCATCTTAATGTAGATTGTTAATAAGTGTGTGTGCTTACACTGAAAAATAAACCAACTTCATTGTGATCCATCCAGAGTTAAGGTGGATCCACCTTAAGTTGTATGTGAGCCATCTAATGCATCGTCAATCCCTGAAAACCCTTCCAACATTGCAAATTCAGTGTCACTATCTTTCTCTGGCAAAGTAATAGCATTAATCATATGTGATACATCTCTTGCAATTTCAGGTATTTCTTGAAGTGCATCATTATCAACTTGAACTCCACGATAATATGGATCATTATGAATATTGTAGTGTAATGCATGTAATACAATTTATTTCCTGACAGTAAAATCATAACTTGATCCCTTTGCACCTTTTTTCCGCACAACAATTATCAAATCCAAGTCTTTAATATGTCGAGGTAACTTCATGGCAATATTGCTAACATCTTGTGGAATACTAATGGTGTGTGCTCTATATTTTTATTGTCCACCTATTGAGTGCATAACCTGCAAAATTGGACTTGCACGTGCTATCAACATCTCTTCGACTTGTCTGAGATCTGCAAGAACATTAGGTTGTTCTCCTAGATTCATATGGTTATCGGCTGAAAATCTATGATGACTTCCTTCTCGTTTACATCTCATGCACATTGTACCGATGTTTGTCGTATGTACTTGAATTCTAGAATACGACTCTTCACACACATGACATATTTGAACATCAGCCAATCGATCATTCCTATCATGAAATTTTGAATGTGAAATATTCATATCAACAAAAATTTCATGTTGATGTTGGGAATCAATATGTTTTAAACATGTTTCTTTCATAGGATTTTCCTCTTCGTCCTATACCATGTATGAGTTGTTTAGATATTGTTTTCTTTTTTGATATGATCTTTTTTTTTCACTTTTCCGTTTTCTCTGTTCTTCATGTTTTTTAGGTGTTATTTCCTTTGGGTTATCTTGTCCATTTCCTCTTTGTTCTGCATTTTCTTCTATTATTTATTGTATCTTTATTTTTCGATATTCTCCTTGATATTCTCTTTTGCATGCTCTTCTCTCTTCTTGTTGTTCTGCAGTTGAAATTTCTTGTGCCTTTCTTTTTCGATATTCTAGTGCTTTTTCATTATGCTTTATCCTTTGTTCTTCATGTTCTTCAACTTTGATTTCTAATTTCTTTCTATGTCGATAATTTTTTTGATATTCTCTTTGACGTGCTCTTCTCTCTTCTTGTTGTTCTGCAGTTTTCATTTCTCGCTCCTTTCTTTGTCGATATGTTCTTGCATATTCTCTTTGATATGTTCTATGTGTTTCTCTTTGTTCTTCACTTTTATCCTTTCTTTGATCTTCTCTTTGTTCGTCACACATTTCTTCAAATTTATTTTCCTCCATCTCATTATTATGAGAAGACATGGCTGTTTGAATTACTGCAACACAAATATCAATGCAAAAATCATTTTTGGTCAATAGAAAGTGCATTTCATATGCACCTAGGCCTCATTTTGAGTGCATTCCAACGCAGTTTTCGATGCCTAAGGGTGCGTTACTCTCTCTAGAAAAATAATTTACCATAAGGGGCCCAAATTCCTAAAAATTTGCAATGAAATGAATATTGAAAGCAATAGGGGGTCTATGGCACCAACTTGGATCAAATGGCGATGAAACCCATCCACAGAATCGATCGCAATTAACAACTAAAGTTCCTGGGCAAAAACAGGTTTGGATATCCAAAATGAAAATGGTAACTTTCAAATGGTAAAAATGATTAGTAATAATATTTTAGTTAGTTATTTAATTATTTGAAAATCATATTTATTGCTCTGACTACAATTTTATTCATTTTTTATCATGAAAAATGTATTTGTAATCCATTTGATGTTGTTCTTAATAGGTTTGCAAATTATGAGAAGATTAGTCGTGCACATTTATTTCAAGAATGATTTGACCACAAAGCATACTTTTATCCTTATTTTTAGAGCTTTGATAAAAATGAAAGAGGACTTAAAGCACTTTTATCTCTTTTTCGATCTTGTCTATGGCACCAACTTGGATCAAATGGCGATGAAACCCATCCATCGAATCGATCGCAATCAACAACTAAAGTTCATGGGCAAAAACAGGTTTGGAGCTCCAAAATGAAAATGGTAACTTTCAAATGGTAAAAATGATTAGTAATAATATTTTAATTAGTCATTTAATTATTTGAAAATCATATTTATTGCTGTGACTACAATTTTATTCATTTTTTATCATGAAAAATGTATTTGTAATCCATTTGATGTTGTTCTTAATAGGTTTGCAAATTATGAGAAGATTAGTCGTGCACATTTATTTCAAGAATGATTTGACCACAAAACATACTTTTATCCTTATTTTTAGAGCTTTGATAAAAATGAAAGAGGACTTAAAGCACTTTTATCTCTTTTTCGATCTTTGATAACAACGAAAATGGAACCCCTCATGTCTTCTTTTAGCTCTTTTAGACTCTAATAATATGAAAATATTTTTGAGCACCTGTCTTTTTGAGC
The DNA here is from genome assembly GCA_034641835.2 of Pinus albicaulis. Lineage (NCBI taxonomy): Eukaryota > Viridiplantae > Streptophyta > Pinopsida > Pinales > Pinaceae > Pinus > Pinus albicaulis. Next base: position 1,383,538,032 of record CM076582.1, read on the forward strand.
TCGTAAAAGTTAATGAATTGATATCTACTTGGTATAAGTTTGACCCTTTTCTGGACTAAGATAGAGTATTCACAAAAAAGGAATGCCTTAGTAGAACATGACTAGGAGGTTCTCTCAGATATTATTTTACACTTTCTCGGATCTGATCGACAACTTTACGAAAAATTACCTATGGAGTTTTATTTTTTCCTCTTTTTCAAACTCTCTAAATATGAAAAAGGACTTTTTTTTCACTGTCATTAGGCTCGTTAAAACATAAAATAGTGACAGGTGTTTCGATCATGGCAAGAATCAAGTTTCATTCATCGCTAGACTCGTTAAATTATTAAATAGCGATACATTATTCACCCAAGGGGTTTAATTATAGATCAAGAATATGTTATCCTCCTCAAGCTTGTTAAAAAATAAAGAGGTATTGGTCAACAAATGACCGGGGAAAATTTGGGAAAGTGAATTTTTTTTTTACTGTAGCAGGTCGCTCTTGAGCATGACACTTCACTCCATCATCGTGACTGTTTGGGTTGGGTAATATTCTCGACGGTTCATTCATACCTATGGCTCATCATACCTTCAGTTTGGTTTTGGGTCAATGCTGCCAACTCATCTCAATGTCATTGATATGTTCAAGAGAAGTCATCTAGTGCATACTCATCTTCTGTAATACTCATAAACCTTCATTCTCATGACAGTCATCCCTGAAGATTGCTATATGAAGTCACATTTTGTCATTGAAATCAGTAACCCCCATTTCACAATAAAGTAACTTCCTATCGACGTCAAATCATCATCCAGGAAGTTTACTTAGAAACATCATCTTCCAATACCATGAGGCAGCATCGACAAGATCCTCGGTTTCAGACTTTTGACTGAAATATTTTGTTTGGCGTTTGACATTATGTTATCACACCCTAAATTTTCAAAATCATAACTTGAAATGTGTCAAGTTTGTATTTATATTGGTTAGAAGCATACCATCATGAAATGATAAATTTCATGATTAGTATAAGCTTCTATGATTTTTTAAGTTGTTAGGGAATGATCTCAAGTCATATCAAAGGAAAAAATCTGAAATAGGTACTTTAAATCAACCTAATATCTCAAATCTGGCCAGATGTAAAAAAAAATCTCAGTCCGCAGTGATTTTGGTACAAAATTAACAGATTTTGTTGCGGAAACACCTAGTAATTTTGTAGCGAAACTAACACTTGTAAGGCTAAATGCACTATGAAAGCATGTCATCCTATAACAGTTTTCTGTATAATGATGAGTTGTTAAACTTTGAGGGTTTCGAGGTCATGCTGTCAGAATAGGGTTATCATTGAAAGTCTTAGGCATGTTTCGGCATCAACCACCATTTTCTTAATAAATCTCATCTCATTTTTTAAAATCAATCCTTCATTCCTCACACTTTAATTTCCACTCTTGTAAGATGCAACCAAAGAAGCTTGATGTCATTTTCATTTCCCTTAGAAACCCACTGTCATGTCAGTCCTCTTTTACAATAACAGCTCATTGTCATTAAAGGCTTTTACTGAACAGGTGTAAATATCTAGAGAAGGCCATGGCTGCAAAACAAGAAGAAATAGCTACACTAAAGAAAGAAAATAAAGGAGGCCTACTATTCAGGTACAAACCTACAAGTCCAATATTAATCATGGAAGATCCAAATTTTGTAGAAATTCTTACAAGAGAAGGCTGCATTCGGTTCTATCAAAAGTTGCAAGGTCATTAGAAACATGTATCAAAAGATCTTGTACTCAATTTCAAAGGAACATCTACAAAGGTTGGATTTATTTATGTGCCAGTTTTGTCTGAGAGCATTTCTCAAGCAACAGGGATCCCTAGGATGGGAGAAGAATGGTTTAAACCTACAAAGTTTGATTTAAAGAGTTGTGATGATTATCTAAAGCCTAAACATGTAGGGATAAATATAACTATATGGATTCCCAGAACTTGCCTTAAAGATAAATACTCTAATTTATTGGCAGTCATATAGAAATACTTTACCTGTGAAGGAAGATTTTGTAAAACCTATATGTATCACTTCAAGTTGTTGCTTAATTTTATGGGAAAAAAGCTGATAGATGTTCCTTTTTACCTTTTCAGAAGCCTTGGAAAAATGGAAGATAAAGTGCAAGGTAGACCTGAAAGAAGTGAAACTTCCATCTTTCACCATGGATTGATGAAATTACTAGTACTGAAAGAATTAAATAAACTAGACAGACACTGGGCATCTTTCTTGTTTATGAATGGGTATGAAATGGATGTTTTATCCCCAAGGAAAGCCTCTAAACTCAAAAATTTTTCTCCTAGGCAAGAGCTGAATACTACTACAGAAGTAAAAGAGAATCAAAAAGAAGGTTTAAAAGCTACAGGTAAAGACATGGAGGTAGAATCTAATTTTATCCAAGAGGCGGCACCACATCAACCAAATAATAAGCATGCTAAAAAACATGTCATAAATAGCAAGACTAAACCTACATCAAAAAGGTCTAAAGGAAGCACAAAGGAAACTATTGGAGGTAAAGGCAGGCTCGAAGACATCTTATAGGCTATAGACATTGCAGAAACCCCTGTAGTGAAAGCAACTGAGGTAGAAGGATCCAAGATTAAAGGGAAGGGGCTTATTGCCAAGAAATTAGATTTTTCATCAGAGGATTTAGGTTTTCTTTTTAAACCTAGAAAGTCATTTACTAGATCACAAATTTCTGAGACTATCACAGTTGGAAATAAGCAGTAGAGGAAAGATAAAGAAAAAAGGGAAGCAGTGCAAGAAGTGATAGTTATATATCCTACTGAGACAGAGGTTACTAAAGAAAATAAAGGTCGATATAAAAGAAATATTCAGAAGGAGTCTGAGGAAAATTTTCGAAAGGGACAGTTTAAAGATAAGGAAGAAACAGTCAAACTGAGAAAGGGAAAGGAAAAAATCATAGAGCAAACTCAAAAAAGAGTTTCTTGAAGAATAGTTAAAAGAAGCTAGGGAAGAGTTTTATGAAATAGAGAAAGAGCTGGAAAGATACAAGAAATATAGAAAAATGATATATGAGGTGGAAAAGAAAGTGAATGATTAGGTTACTCATTTTGAAAAAACCATTGGAAAGGCCAAAAAATTGTTGAAGAAATCACAACCTTTACGCATCATGATGACACACACAAGGCAGAGGAATTTATGGCTACAGGCACAGAGTAAAAGTCTTCAGAGACAAGTCAAAGAGTTGAAAGTAAATATGGAGATGATGAAGATAGAATTAGAGAAGAAAGGTTTGGAAAGAGGAACTATGGAAAAAACTGTTGAAGTTGCTCATGAAGAAACTGCTGGTAAATAAGAAGGTAACAATGAATAATAGACCTTTTTGTCTTATATTATCATACTTTACGTGCAAGTATATTCATGGATCTTTTAAGAGCTCAGATCCTAAATTTTGTCAAGTCTCTGAGTAATTAGGCAATTCCGCAGTGCATGCTAGGCTTGAAGCCCAGTTTTTGCTGTGGAATTTCTGAAAATTTCTTTTTGGTTTTAAGGCACCTAAACTGACAGGGTTGAGGAACTTTGGGGCTTGTATTTAAATTTTTTTGATCACTTAACACCCTCCAATGGTCAAGAATAGCATAATATTATCTCAGATGACCTTTTTGATTTTTGCTACGAAATTCGCTATGAAAGTAGCTCAAAACTCTATTTTGACATCAAGGTCAATTTTTGGAAGAAGGTGATGGGTAAATGACTATGTAAAATCTGTTCTCCATAAGGAATGATAAAGAGTATCAGGGAAATGATAAAGGGTATCAGATCAGAATATTGCTAAGTTAAGATATTTTTTTATGGATACAGTTCGAAGATACCAGCTCACTATGCTACCATATCATCAAACTGGCAGTTCCTTAATAGTAGGCAGAGCGGTTTCGTGAAGATAGTCAGAGTATTAATGTTTTTTTTTTGGCCAGTATGGGTGAAAGACATGATTCCTTTCAAGGAATATTTGGATCATATTTAGATTAAAATTTAATAAGTAGGTGTTTGAGTCATAGTAGGACTCTAACTCCTAATTCGAAAGGTGTCAGTTCTAGTTTTAAATATCTAGTTAGTGGTTAGATTTGGTGTCAGTAATAGAGTTTAATGATCTAGCCACTTGGAAGATTGGATGTAAAGGCTAGATGCCTGTAAGTAGTGAGTACTTCGATGTATGAAGGGTTGGAAATATGATCAGGGCTGACTATTTTACTGTAAATCTTTGGAGTTTCTGATATATACAATAACAATACAACTTTTCTTCACTTGAGATTCTTATTATATTTCAATGAGTTGTTGTCCTATCTTTTGAAATGTTTTCTTCCAATGTCTTAATGATTATTACTCATAATTCATGATTGTTCATGCTCTAACTTCATTTAAGTATTAATCCATGGTTAAATGAGTTTCTATCCTATCTTTTAAGATGTTTTCTTCCAATGTCTTAATGCTTATTACTCAGAATTCATGATTGTTCATGCTCTCGCTTCCTTTAAGTATTAAGCTATGGTGAATTGAGTAGTTTACTTTCCATACCTTGATGTCTAATTACTCAGAATTCAGGTGTCACATGCTCTGACTTCCTTTGAACGTCAAGTTATTGGGATTTTCCTGAATGTGTTATTATTTCCATGAAATATAAACAAGCCTCAACTTCCACAAGGAAAGCCTTTGTCATCTTTATCCCTGTCACTGAATCCTTAACCCAATGGTAGCAAGCCTTCATCTTTTCAACCTGCAAACATATAAAAACAATACATAAATCATAGAGTTAGCCATCTATTTTTATCATTAACCAATATCATAAACCCCCTTGAGAGAGCCCTCTTAGACTGAAGAGGCTAAGCGTCAGTTAGAAGTGGTTTGAAATAGTTACACTGAAGTTGTCTGATCAGTAGCCAATCAGGTATGATTTTGGTGATAAGACTTTAAATCATATATTCATGCCTTATGAAATGTACTGCAGTGCCGTGAAATCCATTAACTTCAATGGTGGTTCTCTCGCATTTGTTAACAGCTCACATGATTGGCTGGTAATCAAACGATGTATTACCATGTTCAACTACAAATCATATATTCGAATGGCCAGACTTGTACCCAAATGATTGAGTGAACGAGATAAGAAGACACCAGATCTAGTTTCAGCTATCTGGGCTACAATTTCAGGATTTTTGTACACATCATTTGTATGGTGACCTTACATACAGATCGTCATCCAAACATGGGCCTATATCTATAGGCATTTCCATATCGGGCAACATTCCAATGTAAACAACTTTCTGCACAATTTACATGTTATTAGATAGTTTATGTGCTGAGCATGGGAATGCCTTACCTCAAATATTTGTGATCAAGAGGATATATCATGATGTAATGTATTGTAATATCGATGTGAGTCGCTACTCCTCTTGAGTGCCAACCCATCATATCCATGTGTCCGTCTAACACCTATTGGCTTGGGAAAATGTTTTTCCTATTATTAGAAATTCACTGATTGAGAAACTACCATCAGCTTCCCTATAAATTGAGCACAGATTCTAGTGTCAGGGAAGGAAGAAATTTAGTAAATAAACGTTGTTGGATTCTCAATTTAGAGAGTGATAGGAGTGATATGCTACTGGTGAGATGTTTATTGTGATGATGTTGAGATGATGCTGGAGCTAGTGACATCAAATCGAAAGTTGGTTGTAACCTCCCCCTTCTATCCATTCATAAAGATTGCTGCTCATTTTCCCATATATGTATCTGTTTATGTTTCTACTTTTCATATCATGGATTTTTAACTAATATATATGTTTAATGTTTAATCAGTTTAACTAATTAAGATAAATATGCATCTTTATATTGCAATCTCTTTGTTGTTTAGTGTTTATACTTGCAGGAACTAGTCTGTCGATCAAAGTTGGATTGGAAGCTACAACAACAGTGACAGAAGGAGAATAGGGAACACTTGGATCAAAAGTAAGTTCCTCTATCTTTCTGTGTGTCTATTTACTCTTAGAGAAAGTATCTAAAAAGTATCTGATTTGTTGTTCTAAATGCATATCACCACATTTAAGTGACATGTTTTATCCGTAATTCATAATTCTGCATAACGGTCAGCAAAAAACCATCCGCACATCATCAGTGAGTGAACACTTTCATTTTTTGGGGCACTCTCCTCTGTGTTCTGTATAAACCAAACCCTATTAATTCATTCTTTTGGTAAGTGTACAAAGACCGCAAATGGTGCACTATGTCCCCCATTCACCCATCCATTTTTTCTCCCATGGTAGTAGTCCTTGGTAACCCTTGGTTGGAGTATCACATCCTCACACATAAGCAACCATGACATTCATAACCAATATATACCCACCCTGGACATCCTACCCACTCCTGGAATTTCCCCATCATAAATAGTTATGACTGTCGCCAAGCTGCTTTTTATACTTCGACCTTGGGCCACAGAATCTCCATCATTATTTTTCAGTCACCCCTTGCCATAATGCCTATTTTAAACCTATCACATCTAGAATCCTTATCAAACATGTATATTCTTTGTAATGCAACTCTTTATTTCGATGAATTTCCATTTAAGGTAAATTTGAAGGACTTTTGAACTCAAAAAGTACAAGCTTCCTAAAACTTCAAATAAGAATTATTTTTCATCAAGAAAACAATTTCATTTCCAAGCATGACCAATATCTCTTTTGTGATGAAACATTTCGTTGATTATAAAGCCAAAAAGCTACAATTTTGATGAACAAACAATTTTCAAAAGAAAGAAACTTCTAAAAACCCTAAAAAGTATAGAAAAAATCAAAGAAAATAAAATTTATAATTATCAATCCTAACTAAGATACCTATGAGTGTATTTTAGTGATTTTGAATTAGTTGTAAGCAAACTAAAATTGTTTCCACTTGAACTAGAAGAAATGAAATCATGAAAGACTAGTTTGAGACAAATCACACTTCAATGATCTAGAAGCTTTTCCGTTTTGCAATCAAGTAAGAAAAAAATACTCAAACAGGTAAGGCTGGTAATAATATTGGTGGCTCAAGAAGACAATAACAGAAAACCAGTGATCTTTTCCAAATGAATCTATCTTCCAAAAATAGCAATAGCAAACCTAGGCAAACCCTAACCTAATTATGTAAAAATGATGATTTATAAAACAAGATTGTAAGGTGTTAAGGAGGAGTTAATAGAAAGACTCTGATAGCTTGTATGCATGAGGTTAAACTTTAAAAATTTGGTTATGTCACTTTGGAGGAGAAAATATTCTTTTTTTTCAAAATTTCCCAGTGCGTGCGCAACTTCTCAGTGCAAACCAATGCACATGTGCACTGAACTATACTGGAAATTTGTGCATGTTGCCGCTATGTTTTGCATAGAAAACCACGCAGGGAAGAGAAAATTTAGAAGAAATAAATTTAATGCTTTCTAACTCAGATAATCTAAGATTTCATATACCCAACCACACAGAAAATTTAAACTAGGAAAGCTAGAATATCAAACCAAATAGAACAAAAGAAAACTAAACTTGTCTTCCCTAGTGGATTCACCAATTTGTTTTGTGGATTAATCCCTCTTGCAGACAACATTGATCTCCCTAGTACCGAAAACAAACAAGCATTTGAATGCCCCTTTCTCTAAACTATTTTCATTTTAGATTATTATAACTTAGAAATGAGGAGGATATGCTCCTACCTTTCAATCGAGACATTTGATGTAGCATTTTACCTTTCACTCCAAAGCAATCCTTCAATGCTAAGATGAACCTGCAATCAAAAAAAATGCAAAGGATCAAAGCACCTGCAGTATATAATAATCATAAATACTAGTTCAACTTAGTGTTCAAGAAATCTAAGTATTGACGTCATTTCAATGAATTTAGAAGCAAGAAAAAGAGAAAAAGAGATCCATAAGTATTATCAGAAATAAAAAAGAGGTAAATTACAACATGAGCCTTGATATTGTACATATTTCTCCCATGTGTCTGTGCAATCATTTTCTTTGGTTTTACAATCCTGTCTCTCTAGAATTACCAGCATGAAGTTTTGTGCATAAAGGTGTGATCTTCAATGTACAACCAGAAATTTCTAATTCGAAATCTACTATGAACTCACCACTACGAGTACCTACTCAAATCAGTATCTAACTGTACCCTCAAACCTAAAACTTCAGCTCAATTTATAGAGTGGTTAAGGAAGTTTCAGATCCATGAAGAAATGGATGAGATCCTCTCGTTATCACCAAATTGAGTCCCGTTGGGCTACTGCAATGGTCAACTTGGAGTAACTATTTCAAACCAGCTTTTGACTGAAGATTAGCCTCGTCACTATGAGAGGGATCTCTCAACCTATGAAATGGCTTGTAATGAAAACTCTATTATATGGCTAACTCTATGATAATTACTTGATTGTATATGATTGCAGGTGGAAATGTAGAAGGTTTACTACCATTGGGCGTATGGATTCAGTGCTAGGGAACACAATAACAATGGCTCTCCTTATGGAAGTTGAGGCGTGTAGATATTTAAATGAAAGGACAACACACACAAAATTTACTCAATAGATAAATTTTCAAAGGAAACGAGAGCATGATAAACATGAATTCTTAGTAATGAACATTAAGATATTGAAAGCAGGATATTGAGGAAGATATACAATAGTTTAATGCTTAAAGGAAGTCAGAGCATGAGAAGCACGAATTCTGAGTATTCAAACATTAATATATTGAAATAAAGTAGCAAGATGCATAATAAGAGCTTCATAAAAACATCAAATGAATCCCAGGTGAAAGAGAAATCCCGCAGCGACTGTCTATTACTGATTAGAACAATTTACAATAGTAGTAGTCACAAGTAACATCTTCCAACCCTTTCTAACTCTAAAACTATCTAATTTATAGAGTGAGGACTCATACAAATGTTTTTCCACCTTTCTAGCTTCGAATTCCCACCTCAAAGACCTATTTCAAAAATGATTCCATTACTTGGAGACTTCCTAGGGATATATCTGTTTTGCAAAGTTTAAATACAAAAAGGACTCTTCTTTCATTAATCGTTCAAAAAATCAATTTAGTAACTCTTATCAACTTCAACCAACTAATTTTCCGAGTGTACTAGAGTGCTGATGTGTCATTATGCCACGTGGCTGTTGAGCTGGATCTCCTCTAAGTCGAATTTTACAATTTTTTCACAAATCTGGTTAATGAAAATTCTAAAAAACAGGTTTCCACGATGAGTATATAATTTCCAAACCTTGATGGATTTGCAAAAAATGAGAGAGGTTTTTGTAGATGGCCCTGTGCCGAAGAAAAAATTATTTCATATTTCCAAAATACATTTTCATTTGGTCTAAAATCAAACTTTAAGTTGACTACTAAAACAATCATGTACAGAAATTTTCGTAGCGTAGTTTAGTAGCAACTTTTCGTAGCGCCTCTATTTTAAACACATTTTCCAATCGACTTGAATTTCTGCTACCATGAGCCTTTAAAAAATGTTAGGAGGGCTTCATGAAACATGTCTTCCTACTTTTAAGGAGCTGCTGCCATCACACATGATAATGCCTCCATGATGAACTCATGAGTTGGACAACTTTGTCGAAGACCAAACTTGGAAAAGAAAAATTCCTCTGACTATAAATGACCTTTACATGTGGCTATATGACCTTTTAAAACACTTTCAAGATAACAAAATACAACACAAAGCTCCTTTCTGCGAAAACAGAGTGTCATTAGGCGGTTTCGTCGAGAGTTTTAGTAGCATGAGAAAAATGGTTTTTCCATCAATATTCTTCACTTCTTTGTTGTTCCAACACCTTCATTATGTCATGATACCTTGACAACATTTATCTCCCCCCATAAAACATGTCAAAACTGGATTTTAAAGAAAAAGATCACCTACAAGAATTTTTGTAGCGTTTTTCTGGCTTCAAGCCTGAAGCACGCTACGAAATTTCGTAAAAAATGCAGAATTTGGGTTTAGAAATGAACTCATATTTCCGAGTCCTTGATAGATTTTTCAAAACTGGAGGAATTTTTTGTATATCAACACGTTTTTAAGAAGAAAAATATCTTGTTTTTTTAGATACCATCTTCAGATATCAAGAATCTACATTTCAAAAACATGTATAAAGCAGTAAAATTCTATTTTCTGAAAAATAGGTTCGAAAGATATCCCTGTATATCCTAATTTGTAGCACTTTTGAGAAAAGTAAACGAGGTTAATTATATTTGATATTTTATTGACAATAACCTCTCTCATTTTCTTAAAATACTTCTCTATTTGCCTAGAAATTGCCCTTGAAGTTGACTACTCAAAATTCAAAAAATAGAGAAATCCTCATATTCGCTACAAAATTATTAGTTGTTTTCGTAGCATTTTCTGTTGTTTTCCTGTGTAAGACGCTACGAAAATTTGAAAAATTGGTAGATTCATCCTTTTGAGTTTGAATTCATGGGGAATGAAAACTGACATGGTATGGGACTCATTTGACATGAAATGGCATAAATGAAGGTGATGTCAAAACGTATTATAGGCTTAAAAATGCAAATTTTTTCCTATACCACCATGCAATGGCTTAGGAGACCTTATCCATTTGGTGAGTGACCTATATGACCCTATCAAGAAATGTTTAACAATTTAATGGGTGATAACACCTCAAATGAATGGAATTTTAGCCAAGGGATAAGCTCCATGAGTAGAGGGATATATCTCGAACTGACGCGACTCTAGAGGCTTCAAGTTGGGAGAATATTCGACGAAATAGGTTTATAGAAGTAACATTTTTGTGTTTACTTCCTTTTTATGGGGGTGCCCAGTTTTTGGTGGCGAATAGAGCGGCGATCGCCACGGCTAATAGAAGAAGTATCATCACATGTGCAGTCACAAAAAGCGCACAGGTAATATTTTAAAGGTTTTAAACATCTTTTCTCGGGTTTCCAAGACTTGGTTCAGGAACATGAGTATTTTTTACCTCTAAGGGAGCATAATATGGATGATGATAGACCCATAATGACAGTCAAATGTCATGGTGACAAAATGACGTCTAACACTTTGATCATAAACTCCGAAGTGGTTGGACATGTTCCTACAGTGCACGAATTTTCACCTGAATAATTGGAGAAGCTACCTCAAGATTTGATTCTTGACAAGAAGACTAGGACTTCATGACGACGAGGCGTGGAGTACCTTTGTATTGGTTTCAAGGAAGTAAGGCTCATTGGATTGAAAAAGAGAAAGTGAGAGAGGAATTCCCTCACTTGGAAATTAACTAATAAATTTTTTGGTGGCCCAAAATCTCCTTAGTGGGTTGGAATGATTAAGGTGGCTCCAGAAATGCTCAAAATTCATAAGTGGCTTTGGAAGAGCTTAAAAATAGAATTCACTGGATTGAAGTGGAACCAGGGTTAGATTGAATATCTTGTTGCAAGATTTCAAATGACACGAGTGACACCTCAATCCAAGTTCGTATATCAAAGTTATGGAAAGTCAAATTTTGGAAAACTAGGGCTAGTGGTAGCCATTGAGGAGGCAACAATTTGGAACTTATCCGCGCAAGGATTCTGACCACAGGAATGAGAGAATTTGTCGCCTATTTAATTTTACGGTTGACGCCAAATTTGGCTGATGGCTTTTTTAACCACTTATATATATATATATATATATATATATATATAGGTGGGAGACCACCAACCATATATGATACATATTAAAACAACAAAGGGTGAGGGTCACAGGTAACCCAGACCTCGCCCAACGGTGTGCTAACTACTATGCGGATCCAACAGGATTTGAACCCACTTGATGTGGTGGGCTGACTCCATCCATCGAAGAATCACCCATCAATGTGTGGGGCCTTTCCCCAAAGGCCCCTTTGTGAGGGTGGTGCAATCCTTCCCATGTCATCAAGGCACTACACACACCCACCTCTAAAGGTCTACTATAAAGCAAGGGCTAGGAAGTTTCCTCCCTAGCTCTCATCCACCCAAGTATGAGATTGAATTTGAGTCCTCAAGTAATAATGCACATCATCAATCTCCTCATGAGTACATCCAATATTTCCAAGCTTCTCCCTTGTCAATTGAAAATAATATATGCTTATAGCTTGTCTTCAATATTCCACAATTCTAACTAGGTCTCTACCTACATAATCCTTTCCTTGTCCTGCATTAGGAGAAGAAATTAGGCCTCCCCTCTCCACAACATCATCCTCGTGGAGATATCTAGTAGAAATCTCAACTGCATGTCTAAGAAGCAAAGTCAACCTTCCACCTCCATTCTTCTTTTCTTTCATGGTTCTTGCAACAAGGTGATTCATGCACTTCTCCTTTTTTTTTTTGTGTCATACATCCAAATTCCACTTATTCCACATAATCACGTCTCACATCAAGTTCCTTTTTATATAAAATTAATATATTTAGTTTTAAAAATTTTAACTAATTTTTTATTAACTAAAATATCTTGATACATTAAATTAATAGTATGAAACATAAATTAATACTATTGATTTTGAAGTTTTATCTAAAATTTTCCGGCAAGCTCCATGGAGAAGTGGGCATACTCACTTGTAATATTGCAAACAATATGTGCTCCTATATTTCTCATTAATTTTTCCAAAAGGATGATCATGTGTTAATTTCCTATATAAAACTATGAAAATTTATCACTAAGTCCATAAATTAAAAAAGAATTTATTCAAGGATTTATTGAGTGAATGACCCATATAAATCTACTAAATTTGATCACCCCCGAGAACTATAATAAGAAACTTATTTATTGACTTTATTTATTTATTGAATTTATTGATTTATTAAGGTCTAAAGTTAAATCTTATAAGAATTCATCGTATAATAACACATTTCAAATTGAATATGAGGTTGTAAACTCACCTACCTAAATGCTAAGAACTTAATTGAACCTATCCCATGACTTCCAATATTCTTCATAGTCCTAGGAGTCTCCCACTCAATTTTTAAGAGCCTAATCAATTATTAGCTCTCTAAATTGGGTTATTACATTCATCTATCAAATAATTTAATAAATTGTCCCTACTAGCATTTTTATTTCTCTTTCTACATTATAATTTTAGTTTTTTTTAAGTTACTATAAGAACACATTTCAAAAATTAAAAAAAGTAGTTAGCAATCTTATATAAGAAATTTCTTATATAAAATTCTCTAAAAGGATGATAATTTGTTAATTTCCTATATAAAATATGAAACTTTATCACTAAGTCCATAAATTAAAAAAGAGTTTATTCAAGAATTTATTTAGTGAATGACCCATATAAATCTACTAAATTTGATCACCCCCTAGAACTATAATAAGAAATTTATTTATTTATGGAGGTCTAAAGTTAAATCTTATAAGAATGCATCCTATAAGAATACATTTCAAATTGAATATGAGGTTGTAAAATCATTTACCTAAATGCCAAGAACATAATTGAACCTATCCCATGACTTCCAATATTCTTCATAGTTCTAGGATTCTCCCACTCAATTTTTAAGAGCCTAATAAATTAGTAGCCCTCTAAATTGGGTTATTACGTTCATCTATCAAATGATTTAATAAGTTGTTCCCACTAGCATTTTTATTGCTCTTTGTACATTATGATTTTAGGTTTTTTTTCTTTGTTACTTTGTCTTTTGTTATCTATGAGTTAGTTGTTTTCTAAGTTCCTTCACAAATTTGCTATATTTATATTTATATTTCTTTGCAATATATTTAATGTATACACTTTAAAATTTAAGTTATTATAAGATGTGTTAGCTTAAATGTATTTTTATTTATATTTCTTTGCAATATATAAAATGTGTGCAATTTAAAATTTAAATTATTATAAGATGTGTTAGCTTAAAATTTTAATGATTTTACCACATCTAAAAAAATAAAAGTTGTTTGGTAAATACTTGAATAGACCTACTATTTGTAATGTAAAAGGGTTCCACTTACATTTAAAATAAGCTATTTCTCTCCTTGTATAGTTTTAGAACCTAAAAAATCATGGCTATCCTTCCATTTCCTCTTCACAAGCTAAATAAATAAACATAATTCTACTTAATTCCATAATTTAATAAAAAATTCCATTTATAATATATTCAAATACACAATAAAAAATAATTATTTAAATAAATATTTAAATTTATAAAAAAAATAAAATAAATTTAAAACCATATACATTCCTATTTAAAATTTATATAAAAATAACTCATGGAGAAATATACATATTTATTTACAATTTATACAAAAATAACTCATGAAAAAGTATACCTATTCATTTGTAAAATTTTGTATAATATGTTTTTCAAGTATCAAGATAAATTTTAATTTTATTAGAGCTTTAACATTTAAAATATCAAGTGTCAATTTTCTAAAAAACAATTTCATAAAAAAAATTGCATTACAAAATTCTATAGAAACAATCTCATAAAAAAAAAGCATTACAAACTGTATCTGTAGTTGTAAACACATATACCTAAATGACATGAATGTCATTAGACCTACCCCAGGAGCTAGTGTTCACATTAAATGTCACCGAGGTCTTGTTGAGAAAATTTTCAAAACACACAATATCACCACCGCTGGGATACATGCACTATGTATTGCCATTTCACCGTATTGAATCTGGTTGAATATTTCCTCAGTAGATCTAGAAATCTCCATCCATTCACCTTTCTTTTTATGAGATTGATCAAGCGAATTTTGATTGGTTAACTTCCAAATAATTATCACTTTGTCCTTTTCTCCAGCCATTAACACTTGTTCCTTGCAAACCACGATGAGCACATTGTGGTTTCTGCATTTCAAGTATTTCCCATCTTTCATTCCTAACCCAGAAAACGATTAGATTCTGAGTAGCCTCTAATAGCCAATACATGGCACCTCTGTAATAGATTCCATGAGTATCAACTACTCTAATATTTTGAAGGGGATATAAACAACAATTTATCAACTCTCTCCATGAATCTATTGCGGAATCATATATCACTGTTTTCACAAAACTAACTCCCTCACGATCACGATCACGATCACGATCCTCCTCATGCTCACTGTGAGTATTAAGTGGCATCCCAACCAAAACCTTAAAATTATCTCTTCCGTACCTTGCCATGCATTTCAGTTTGGAGCTCCATCTTCCGTTAATGAAAGGAAGTGTCCTATAAATGCCAGTTATAGGATTCTTAATGTGTAATACACTCACCATACATGAGCAGCAAGCATCCAACCTATGTTGTAAAATAAAATAGAACAAAATAACAACGAACAAAATTAGATTATGTCCTAAACTTCAAAAATAACTAATCACTAGTAAACATAAGTATGGATATGAACTCAAATCACTTAAGTTTAGCATCCATATGAACACATTGATTGAGAATATATATAGAAGTATAATTCATGAAAATGTTCCTCTCCTTTGCAGCAAGTTCAAGTATTCAGTCTTGTACACTTTTAGATTAAATTAAGGGAGCAAAAGCAATAAACATGTTACATTTGTGGTTTCTATAACTGATAACACATTTTAAAAAAGTGGTTTCTATAAAGAGGGTAAGTGGGAGATCTGAGTTGCAATATAGTCTAAAGAAACTAGTTTCTGGCCTTTTTTAGCCTGATTTTCTGCTCAATTTTTTTCTAATTCCATTAAAAATTTGTAAAATTGTAGTTTTGAATTGTTGAGTTTGTAAAATTGTCTTTCCTAGAAGTTGAAATTCAGAATGAGATATTCACAAACATACTTTTCCAACTTAAACTCATTTTTTCAATCAAAATTATCATTGAAATGATGAAATATTCTCATCAAAATTCTATATAATTCTCAAATATGACCACTTACTCTATAAATTACAAATACAAATATTCAATAATTATAAATAAATGTACATTAATTTATATTTATTATATACTCAAAATTTATAATCAAAATATAAATACTCATATAAAATAATAATTTTAATTTAACCTTACTTTATATCACTGAAAATTATATTCAAAATAAAGGCATAATTAAAAAAAATTATCCTTTCATTATTTAATTAGTGTAGATTTATTATTAAATTTTAAGAATTATTAAAATATATATACCTAATGGAAAAATAATATATAATATAATAAATTTTTTAATTGTAAGCTTGAATGAAAACAAATTATTGACCAAACAACTAGAATTAAAATTATGTATTATATTGCTAAATAAAAATAATATATTGACTTATTTAAATAAAAAAAATATATTGACTTATTTCATTAATTATGTGGACAATTATTTTTAATGGATATTATAGTGTGGGCAACCAATGACATCTTGTAGAATCCTATTGACATATAATTTAAGAAAAACCATTCACTCTCTAAAGACTCTTATTTTTTTTGAGTAAGTTTAATCTATTAATATACAAAAAAGATTACATGGAGGCCGAGGCCTCAGAGATTCTCGCTCAAGAGATGGGCATTCTGGTACAGCTATGATTGTTTGTCAAAAAAACAACACATAGTGCCGAGAAAAGGTTACAATACTGAATCAGAGATAGGCATCTAAGCACAAAAAAGGTGCCCTCTTAGAGGAAACTGGCTCGAGTAACTGATCAGTATATAACCTACAGCATTTGGCATCAGAAATGTAAACATGTACAGTCTTATACAGAGTAATTTGCTGCCCACGAAGGGGAAACCGACATTCAAAAAGACAGTAGAAGTAGAGCCATCTAAGCTGTGTCAGCAGACGAACACCAGAGTTGTGCCTGGCACACAGAGCAGCCAAAAACAAGCCTGAATGAAGGAAGGCCATTAATTACCTTGAGAAGAAGGAGGCGAATCGACCATAGGGAAAGCGTCAGCGTCGTGGTCATCCTCATCCTGCGCAGCAACATTATCATCCATAATAGCCTGTTTAGAAGAATCTGCTTTATCCTCCTTGACCGGAACAAATGAATCACCCCCTTTGAAAACGCCCGCAACAGTAGCCACGAAGGGGTCCTGCAAGGAACCACCCTGAGCAAGCATCCGCTTCTGACCAGAATTAGGTGGAGAACAAGGCTGAACGGGTGACAAATGCACTGGAGGAGAGTCGGAAAGCTTAGCAGTAGAATCAGGCAGCTCTTCTTTGAAGTCAATGGTAATGGTAGTAGTGACAGTAGGCATATTGAGCAAGCAAGGGAAGCGAAAGTGAGCTCTATGCTACTGACTCGAGAGAAGACTGGAAAGGTTTCTAGCCTACAAAGCAATCCCACGCCCCATCAGATGGCTCCTACCACTGCAGGTCTCAGGATAACAACCCCTCATGGAATCAGAAGGCGGAGAGGAAGATCTAGGTGAGGAGGGAGGAGGGCAATGAGAGGGACCACCACAGGTCGAGCCATGTTGGCATCACATCTTGTGTCTCAAACACAGCATGGAATTCTGATGAGGAGTGCTGAAATTGGAAGAGTAGGGATCACCGAGACTGAGGTCCAAAGTCTGATGAGAATCAATCTCCACAAGGGGAGAGACAGGGCGAAAGCCAGAGCTCTGAGAGCAAAAGGAGCTTTGCGAATAGTGCAATCTAGGTGCAAGATTAACACAGCAAGAAAGCCAACACCTGCGCCCTGTGATGGTCCTAGAGCTTCGCTCAGAGACCACAGAAGCACAGCATGAGCTAAGGGGCAAGAATTCAGGTCTGAAGCATCCTAGAGAAGCCGTATCTCTGAGGATTGAGCGCGGTTCTAGATGAGTGTGCCACATTAATGCCCCAGACGTAGCAAATTTAATGCAGTGAATGTCGCAAAGGACGCAAGGGAAGTTGGCAGTGGTAGAACCCCACGCGTCGACCCATCCTTGCCATCTGTTAAGCATGAAGACCACCTGCATCCAGGATTTGGAGGTCCTGTTGCACCAAGGATGTGCACTCCTGAATGAGCTGTGCATCATTGGAATGTTGTAGTAGGCCTTCGTAGAAAGGAATAGTCTGAAGAGCACCTTTATTAGCCAAACGATCATCAACTTTGTTGGTTGTACGTCTGATATGCTTGAAGGATATATCTTTAGGCATCTTGAGCGAATTTTCAATAAGTTCCAATCTGCTTTGAAGTCTCCAACTTGAAGCAATGTTGGAAGCTGAAGAGCCAGAGTGGAGACGGATTGTTGCTTCAATAAGAATCTGTGAGTCCCCTTCAACTTCTAGACGGAAGAAGTTCTTTTTCTCCGCTATACATAATCCTCGCCATAAGCCTTCAATTTCAACAGCATTGTTGGAGTCACGACCAAGAGAGCCGAAATAGATGTGAGCCATGGTTCCTTCATGATTCCTAAAAATGCCTCTAAAGCCAGGAGGACACAGATTTTCTTTAGCCGCGCCATCAAAATTCATTTTGAAAGTCCGAGGCATGGGAGGCGATCAGGAAAGAGGAAAATCTGAATGCTTCAAGGTATTCTTGGATTGCTGATTAGTGGAGTGGAGATCAAGGTTCCATCTCTTCCAGATGAGACATTCTGAAGGCAAGGATGGCATGTACGAAGCTTGCCAAGGGGTAAGAGCCAAATTTTCTTGCAGATTTCGCTTGAGATTGGACCAGATAATGGCATTCAGAGTGACAACATCCTTGAAAGTTCTATGATTACACTCCTTCCATATGGCCCAGTAGATGAATACCGGAAATAAGTTCCAAATGGAATTGAGCAAGAGACATTGAAACAGAAGTGAAGGCCATCTTCTGATAGTATTATTGATGTCCCCAACAAGACGCCCAGTCTGGCCAAAGCAAAAGGTGAATTTATCCCAAAGATAATTAACTAGAGAACAGGAATCCAGAAGGTGTTGTAAAGTTTCTACCTGAGACAATTGGGGCATCTTGAGGGTCCGATAAAACCTCTTTTTAAGAGATTGTCCCAAGTAAGAATTTTACCTTTGCTGAGGAGCCAAAGGAAGGTGCATATTTTTGGCCAGGTATTAGGTTGCCAGATTTGAGCCCAAATGCGATCTTGCTGTTCCTGCTGCAGGTAGAAGAGTAATCTATAAGCTTCTTGAGTAGATAAGTTACCCCGAGGCGTGTATCCCCATCTTAACTTGTCAGCTTGATTCGAGACCTTAATCCTTCTAAGACTTAGCTCCTAATCAATGTCACCAAAGGTTTCCCCCTACCAATCTTCTTGCCAGATAAGCGCTGGTTTCCAAACCTGATGACCATGGGAAGAATTGGGTTGCCAGAAATTATTAACATGTTTGGGGACGGAATTCTAAAGATTGTTTTTCCACAGAGGTTTTTGGAAGAGAGAGGAGAGTTTTGGCAACTGTTGCCAAGAATCCTTCCAAAATCTGGCTTTGTCTCCTGAATGGATTTCCCAGAAACTATGTGCTTGAATGAAGGCTCCATGAAGTTTTGCCGCATTCCATATCAACGAGCCAGGAGCTTCAGAGCTAAAGCAGATGAGATCAACTTGGGAGTTTCTTGGAGCATACTTGACCTGCCAAAGATGTGCCCAAGGGATGTGAGGTTTACAGACCCAACTCCACCAGATACGAGCCCCCATAGTAAGATTGCTGTGAAGCGGATCTCGTAATCCCAATCCCCCTGTATTTTTAGGAGTAAAAACTTCTGTCCACTTGACCAGAGCCCATTTTCTATTGAGGCTCGAGGAACCCCAGAGGAAATTCCTCTGAAGGTTGCGAATTTTCTTCAACACCCATATAGGAGCCGCCAAAATGGAGAATAGATAAAGTGGCATAGCTTGAAGAACAGATTTGATTAAGATAACTCTGCTAGGAAAATTGAGAGATCGATAAGTCTAGGAGGATAGGCGAGCTTCCATTTTATCCAAGAGGGATTTCCAAGAGGCATGCTTAATAGCAGAGCCAACCAGGGGAGCCCCAAGATATTTAGAAGGAAGAACATCAATTAAGAATCCTAAGATTCTTGCAATATTTTGTTAAGAGATGGGAGGGGTATTGAAAAAGAAGATGTGGGATTTAGCAACATTGATGGTTGTGCTATAAGCCTCCGAGAAGGTGTCAAGCAAATATTTGAGGGATCGGGCTTCTTGTACAGAAGGATGGCCAAAGAGCAAGTTATCATCCACAAATTGTTGATGAGTAATGGGGGAGTTGTTGTGGAGAGAGATACCTTTAATAGAACCGGAGGAGGCAGCATGATGAATGAGTCTACTAAGGCCTTCAGCCATGAGCACAAAAAGGAAAGGAGATAAGGGGTCCCCTTGATGAATTCCTCTAGAAGATTGGAACGACGGAGAGGGAGAGCCATTGACTAGGATAGAGTAACTGGGAGAAGAGAGAAGGCTCATAACCCATCCAATCCAAGTAGCATTGAAACCAAAAGCCAGAAGGATTTGTTTGATGTAAGTCTAGCTTAATTTGTCAAAAGATTTTGATAAATCAAGTTTAAGAAGCATACCTGGTTTCTTGAGGATTTTAAGAGAATGAATTATCTCATGCGATAGGATTATGCCATCCAAGATTTGATGACCCTCCACATATCCTATTTGCTCTGGCGAGATAAGGAGTGGGAGGAGAGGCTTAAGCCTGTTTGCAATGACTTTGGAGATCAGCTTATAAATAACATTGCAAAGCGCTATGGGCCTGTATTTATTCGGGGTACTTGAATTCTTCCACTAAATCCCAAACTTCCAGCTTGATAAGCTCCCAAAATGCGTGAAAAAAGTTGGTTGTGAATCCATCCGGGCCTCGCGCCTTCCCATCCTTGAGTTGAGCGATGGCTTGTTCAACCTCAGGAAGCGTAACCGGCTGGAGAAGCATTGCATTATGATCCTCTGTTATGATTTTAGGAATATGTTGAGTTATAGAGTGAATATCGTGCTGACGATTGCCTTCCGGTTCCTGCAGACTGTTTTTGAAATACCCTCTGAGCTCTTTTTCAATATCCTCGTGCATTTCTAAACGTGTTCCCTAATTGCTGTTCAGAAAGGCAATGTGATTATGAATCCTTCGTTGTATAGTGGATCTATGGAAAAACTTTGTGTTTTTATCACCGTCTTGAAGCCATTTGATTCGAGATTTCTGTCACTAGAGAGTCTCTTCCTGTTGCCTGCTCTTGTCAATTTTTGTGAAGAGAGTTGTTTCTTGCTTGTCATAGTCCTTTGTTCTGCCTTCAATGATGATTTTCTGCTGAAGAAGGTTCATTTGAAGCTCTAGCTCCTTCTTGTTGTCGAAAATGTTGCCAAATTGAGATTTATTCCAGTGTTTGAGAGAGTGCTTGAGATTTCTGAGCTTTTGATGGAATTGAAACATTTTTTAACCCTCCACTGGAACAAAGGAAATCCAGGCATTGATAACAAAGTCTTTGAAACCAGCGTGGGAGAACCAAAAGGACTCAAATCTAAATGGTCTGTTGCAATGTGCTCCCGGATGCGACCATTGCAGGAGGATGGGCCAATGGTCCGATCCAGCCAGGGGAAGAATGGATGAGTGAAAATCCCCTCCAAGATGAATAGCATTTTCTGTCATGAGAAATTGATCCAGTCGGGAAGCAATGTGCTATGGCCCACTGCATTTGTTGGTCCAAGTGAATGTGCCATTGGAGGTTTGTAGATCCACGAGCTGATTTATTGAAATGAAATCTTTAAAACCTAAGTAATCCCCTTCTAGCATGTGCTTTCCTCCTGATCTTTCTTCAAGATTGGCTGTCATATTGAAGTCTCCCCGACAAAACCATAGCGGAAAACGCCTCATAGAGTTTAGATCTGTAATGGTATTGAGCAGATCTAATTTCTTGTGGGTGTCTTGTGGGAAATAAACATTGGTTAAGTGACGATGGATATTGGTACCTAACAGACGGAAATTCGTTTGAATACAGAAGTGGGATGCGTGAAAGTCATACAAAGAGAGGATTTGGGGATCCCAAATAATAGCCAATCCTCCGGAAGCACCTGAAGCATCCACTGAAACTGAGCGACTGTTAGCCCATGCTTTGGCCATAATGAGCTCAAGTGTTTTGCTATTGCATTTTGTTTTCTGAAGGAAGATCATTTAAGGTTTGTATTTCTGAATCATATTTTTAATCATTATGTGCTTTGAGGGGCTATTGAGCCCTCTCACATTCCACGAGATGAGCTTCATGAGGAACTGTGCGGTAGAGCCTTGTAGAACTTTGTCAACTAGGGGAATCTGCCTAATTCCACCAGTATTTCTCCTGCAATGATAGTTCTCTACAAAGTAGTCTTCCTTCCTCGTTTTTTTGAATCCTTCATGATTTTCCTGTCGTCCCATGGTCCTCCTGCTTGAATGCCTAGGGAGTTTCGTTGTTGTGCATGAGAGAGTACAACTTCCAATTTATCTATCTGATGGGGCTTAATGTTTTTGTACTCCTTCTGATGGCATGCTTCCTCCAGAGCTAGAATATCAAGCTCCCCTATGTCGGCATTGTCAGTTTCATCCTCCATAAGAGTGGGAATATTCAATTCAGTGTCTTCCGACCCTGAAGGGGGGGCTGAAGCTTTGACACAATCCAGATCCATGAGCGTAGAGGCTGGAGTGGTGGGCTTGATTAGGTTGTCAGTCGAAGAAGAGGCAAGAGGGATTTTGGTCGATTCAGAGGCTAGAGGGGTTTTGAGATTAGAAGTAGGAGCGTCTAGTAAGGGGCTAGAAATATTTGGCTGAGTCTGATGAGTTGTATGATCGAGAGGAGCAAGAAACTCAAAACTGTTGCTGGGATTGGGTATGTTGGGGACGGTAGAGATGATAAGAGATTTTTTGGAATGCCTCTTCCTGGAGGAGACTTTGGTAAAGCCGTCTGCATCCTTACCAGAGTTAGGGGTGGGGGAAATGGATTTCTGGTTCAGAGGGAAATCTCTGAAAAGGTGGCCATGCTCATGGCATTTTCTGTAGCGGAATGGAACGTGCTCATAATCAATAGTCTGAATCCATTCAAAGTCATCATGGAACAAACTTACCGAATCTGTGAGAGGATTTTCAAGATGCATGTAAACACATATTCTAGCGTAGGAGGTGTAGTGCCGGAGTTTCGTTTCCTCTGCAACCTTAATAAATTCTCCGAGACCATTGCCTATGTCCTGCAACGTTTCTTCGTCCCAGTATTCCAAACGCAGGGAATACATTCTTATCCACACTGGAGCCCAACTGAAATCTTCTTTGTCTGGATGAAATCTTTCAATCCAGTCATGAAGGTAGAGTCCAGCCGAGTTGAAAAAGTAGGGGCCTCCTTAAAAGATCCGATTCTTATCCTCGAGGCAGTGAAAAATGGCAGTGAAAATCCTTTGGGCCCTAACTGTAGGGTGACTTGACCCTTGGGCTTCCATTTGGATATTACCCATCCCTGCAAAGCCTTCTCAGTCGGCCAAAGACCTATGAATTTCCCGATGAGGGTGTGATCCTTCATGTACTGTATATGTCCATTGATACGGTGACTGGGAAGATCGATTTTTATCCTATCTGCAGCATTAGGAATACAAGTGGCAGAGGAGGCTTTTTTCTGTTCCTCCGAAGCAGTCTATTCAGTACTTTCGTTTCCAAGGGCATCCAATTTGGTATTAGCATCAGGAATATTGTCTGTAGTGTTCGCCCTATGAGGGACAGTCTGCATCCCTGGCGCACCGTTATCAGTAAAATCTGACATCGTAGACGAGGCAGAGTAAGGAGGAGGCGGGTTATTACCCGCCCCTGCGAGAGAGGCTGACATTCAGATCGATCAGACGGAAATATTTAGGAAGCCGAATCTGAGACGAAGAGAGCCAGAAGTGCCGACATGAAACGAGCACCAACGCTGGAGAGCACAAACCCTAGAACCAGAGCGCTCTCCAAGGAGTAGCATTAGTGATCTGAGATACCTCTAAAGACTCTTATTGGCATAATGAGTATAATCTATTAAAATGATGACTACATGTGAAAACCTTTTATTATTAATACAATTTTTTTAATTTTTAATAATATATTGGAATAAACACTATTTATAATTATCCTATGGTATATTGGGAAAGGCTATTAGTATACATGCTTTCATTGACACAAAGAAAAGTCATGGTATGACTAAGCAAATATTATTTCTAAATAGCTTTATTATTATGAGATCCTTAATTGAAATTTTCTTTCATTAAGTTAAAGAAGATATTTTTTTATAAATTTCACTTATTTTCAAATATCTTTATTAATATGGTTTTTAAACTATTTTTTATATTAATATAAATTAAATATATTTAATTTTGAAAATTCAATTTATTAACTAAAAATGTATTATTGTATGAAGTTGATCTAAAAGTGTAAGTACTTGTGTAAGAGCCTATTTTAAAGGAAGTAAGGAAACAAGCTAATGACTCAAGATCCAAAAACATCTTCTAAGAGTGAAACCTTGCCCCCTAACCAATCACAAAGGGTAATTTTGGTAGGGTGGTTTTTCTCCAATAGCAATGATGAGTAAATCTACATTGGAAAATAACAATAAGTGATGACATCATTGGTTTGACAACTAAGTTATGCTAGGTCTTCCTAAAAAATCACTAAATATCCAGGATCATAATAAATTATTTTAATTTAATACCATTACTATAAATATTATAAAAATAGATTTCCAATTTTTCTTTTATAGTTAAATTTGATAGTGAAGAAGACTTGAGAAAGTATTAAATGATGGGCTTTAATTTGGGGAAGAGTTAGGCTCTTCATCACCCCATGGTTTCCATACAATGATGCCATAAAAATGGTGGCTCCAACAACATCGCCCCATGCTTTCCATACTTTGATGCTACAAAAATGGTTGTTGCAACAATGTTGGTTTGGGTAAGGCTTCTAAATCACCCCCTTCCTTTCTAGCAAGAGAAGGTTCTAAACTAAATAAAAAATAACTTGGAAAAAATAAAAAATATTGATCTTGAAATACTTTGGATAGAATTTGTGTAGAATAGATCTCAACAAAGGCTTACCTAATCACATCAAATGAACATAAAAATCTCTCAAAGGATGGTATTAGATTATGAAAGTAGTATGAAAATACTATTTTCAATACCAAACAAGAGATTTGTGAAACACATCTACAAAGCCAAAAATGATCCCAAGAAAGAAAAAGGAGATGACACACAAATCAAAAAGATGGTAGACCTCTCATAGCCACCACTTCCATACTTTGATGCTACAAAAATGGTTGTTTCAACAATGTTGGTTTGGGTAGAGCTTCTAAATCACTCCCTTACTTTCTAGCACCATAAGGTTCTAAGCTAAATAAAAAATAACTTTGGAAAATGAAAAAATACTGATCTTGAAATAATAAAGAAAAAGATCTTGAAATAACAAAGAAAGAGCTATTTACTTTGGATAAAATTTGTGTAGAAATATATCTCCACAAAGGCTTATCTAATCACATCAAATAAAACATAGAAATCTCTCAAAATACCTTATTAAATTATGAAAATACCACTTTCAAATACCAAACAAAAAAATTGTAAAATACATCTACACAGGCAAAAATGATCCCCAAAACAAATGAATAACACACAAATAAAAAAAAGATTATAGACCTCTCATAGCCAGCACTCACCAAGAAAAATAAATCATAAAATATCCTCTCATCCAAAACAAGAAAAAGAAAAACACACACCCAAAACTGAATCATCATATTCCATGAGTAAAATAATATCTAAATACAGGAGAACAATGCACCACATCAATAGAAAAATAACACTATCAAAAAAATAAAAAGAATATAAAAAGAGTTTATATTTCAAAAAGCTGAGACTCAAATAAAAAAATATATTCTAAAAATTTGGGAAGCCTAGCAAATTCACATTAGTTCCAGTTGCTCCAAACTCAAAACAATGGCGGAAAGGGCACAAAAAGAAAAGCAAGTAAAAACAGTCGAACAACTACTTAACTTTTAATGTATATATGTATTATTTTTCTCAGTTTTTCACTTAGGTTATAAACACCGAGCCCTATGAATAAAAAGCTGCTTCCATCACTTCTTGTAACCGTCTGGATTTGGGCAGTTCTATTAAATACACATTGAATTTTATATATGAAAAACTAATAATCTAAATTATAATAGATGAACAAAAAAATATTAACTTAAAAAAGACCAGATAAACCCTAAACATGAAACTAACACTTTGAAAAAAAAATAAAAGACAAAACTTATATAAAGCTAACACTCCAAAACACAAATTAAGCAAATTAAAACAAAACCGTAGATGTACTCAAAAATCGAAACTTAGATAAAGCTAACACTTCAAAACATAAACTAAGAAAATTAAAATAGAACTGTAGATGTAATTCACCTTGTACTCGAACACACACTGCAGGGTCGACGAGCTATGCCACGGCTACGGCTATGGCTTTCGGTATTGTTCTCGAATTCGGGTGCCCTATCTTGTAGAAATGTATGCACGAAGCCACCATTGAACCACCTGTGCCAAATCCCGCATTCAATCCACGGGAAAAAAAATCCCTCATGGCAGGGAATGGGCATCTCTGCATTTCCTCTCAACTTGAATTTTCTGATATTGTAGCATCGATAGTATCAAGAGCCGAGCTTGGAGCCCAACCCCCACGATACCCGACCACTGCATCTGTTCCTGTAACGCGCTAAGCGGTTCCTCCACCCTAACTTCACCGGAACAATATTTTCTCCGCGTTCCACAACATGCTCTTCGATATACTGACCAAGGAACTTGTTCTCGTCAAGAAACTCTTTCAGTGCTTTGCATGTCCTCCCGATCTGGGGATATTGCTGCACAGGCACTCTTAGAAATATATTCTCCAATATATCGGGCACGATGTTGATTAAAACACAAGGATCTAAAGACGATGGATTTCTAATCGCAGATTTTGCAGAATTTGTAGTACTGGAAGTCGACTCGTCATAGTCCTCCATAGCATATCCCTGCAAGACTTTTGAGGGATGTCCTGCGTTAATGACGAGTCTTTTCCCTAACCCGTGCTAATTGGTCTCCCAATATATCAATAAAAATGCTGCATTAAATCATAAAATTTACTTAGTTTCTATTTTTAATTATTCATTTCTTCGTGTTTAAATAGACTACATTTTACATAAATACCATCGGTCTATACCATTGTTTCTCAATACCATGAGTCAATACCATGGTTTATTTTTTTTTATAAAATTAAAATATTTATATTAAATTACATTAATTTTTTATTTTATTTTATTTTAT
Organism: Pinus albicaulis; assembly: GCA_034641835.2. Classification (NCBI taxonomy): domain Eukaryota; kingdom Viridiplantae; phylum Streptophyta; class Pinopsida; order Pinales; family Pinaceae; genus Pinus; species Pinus albicaulis. The sequence goes on from CM076582.1 coordinate 1,383,565,161, forward strand.
TTATATTTTTATGTAATTTGACTTAGTCAAAATATTAAAAAGTTTAGTACAACGTATGCTTTCTAGCACAATTATCAATAATTACCAGTCTAGATCCATCTTAACTACGGAACTATTAAGCGTCGAGAGGGATCAAATCTCTCGAGGTGCAAACCTCTTTTTCTGAGTGCAAAACTTGAGGAAAGGTTTGCACCTCGAGAGATTTGATACCTCTCGGCGCTTAATAGATCCAGAGTTAAGATGGATCTAGGATGGTTTCAGTCGTGTGTGGCCAAGGAATATCTATCAAACATTTTATTAATTTTATCAATAATATGTAAATACAGATAATATAAATATAATAATTTTATATATGCTAAATATGTCTGATATTTTTCTGGTCATTTTAGTTTTAAAATTTTATTAGTTACCTAATGTGCTCATATTAAAAAAATTTAATATGTATAATATTATATATTATGATTGAAAATGCAATGTTAGAGTATTTAATGATCGAAAATTCAAATAATAAGAATATAGTCAATCAAAAAATAGTTTACAATGTGATTGATCTCAATCTCTCTTCTTCTGCTTTTCTTGCAGTCACACCTGCTACTTTTTCCATCTTTGCATATCGATCATATGAAAAGGGATTTTGAAATCGTATACCATTCATATCTTTAACTCGAGATATTGCAGTAAACATCATACCCTGTCTCTCTTTCTTCCCAATATTAATAGTAGCTTTCTCCAAAGTCAATCCTTGTGATTTATTGATTGTTAAGCCCCAAGCAAGTTTCAAAGGAAGTTGTTTTATACTACCTCTTTCAATAGGTGTAATAGGAACTGTTTTAGGGGATGAATCATCCCATGGTACTCCCATATAATTATCAAATCTTACTAAAACATATGTGGGTGGTTATGGGGGTGATTTTCCAGGTTTATACACAATTTTTTCTACAATTCCAAGACCACCATTTACAAGTCCTGCATCAGTCCATATGTTTGATGTAAGCATCACTCGAGCTCCAACTACAATGATTAATTCAAGTTCCATTTCATCGTCATATATTTTCATGGAATTTCCTTTTACTTTTGTAGCAACACTCGCTGCAACGGGACATTTTAGCCTTCTTAAACAAAGCTTATTATGATGTTCTACATCATCATTTGTTGCAAACAAATGTATTTCATTATCAAAGGACTCATTTGTGGAAGGATCCAAGAATGTATTTGTACAAGTCATAAGTGCTTTCCAGTCTTCCATAGTTGGTTTTGAATCCCTTACCTTCATTAACAAACGACGAAAATATATTTGTTGATTTCTTTTTCCATCTTGTCGAAACACGGTATCAAGGGTCACAATTGTTGTGAATGAGTTCCATAATTATTTTGCAATACCTTCACATGCATATATAGGTTTATCTAGAACAGGAGCCAATTGTCTCAAATCACCGACCAATATAATCGATCTCCCACCAAATTTAAGCTTCTCATTTTTTGGGAAAGCTTGTCGAAGTCTCTTATCAATGTTTTGCAACAAATTTCTTCCAATGAAACTCATTTCATCTATCAAGATATACTTCACATGCTTCAAATATTGTTTTAGGGTCATTAAACTTGATCCTTTCAAAGGTGACATGTCTTTGATTGGAATTTGAAGTACAGAATGAATTCTTCTTTCAGATGTGTTGAAAGTTGCAACCCCTATAGGAGCTAAAAGAAGTAATGGACTCTTCTCTGGAAATGACTCGGCTTCAAGGGCATTTTTAATAGCTCCGATCAAATAAGACTTTCCTGTACCTGCAGTGCCTTGGATTATCATAAGTAGTTGGTCAATCACTAATCTATTATGTTCAAGGACAATATCAAATGCTATTATTTGCTTAACCCCCAAACTTTCAGTGGAATAAGACTTTGCATGTTGGTTAGCACAGATTAAATTCAACTTTCGCTTTTCTGATATGAAATGAATAGCACGATTGGAAGTCACTTCATCAACAAAATGTGTGTTGCAATTATGTGCACGATCACGATCTATGTGTCCCAGCATCTCAAATTCATTGTAATTTATATATTTCTTCTCATACAATCCACAAATTATCTCCCACTCATTCTCCCTAGAATCTGCAGGTGGTTTCTGAACTTCTTCTCCTTCAGATTCTACTTGATCAATGGGTGGTAATGGATTGCGATCAATATGCCATGGATTATATTGAAAATTTTCCCAATTATTGACTATCTCATCATCTCCTTGACATATATCTCTATGGAAATCACGAAAGGCCTTGTACAATACTAACTCAGACCAACAAAATTCTACAAACTTGTCATCTCCTCGATCAGGAACTGATTTAAATTGAGGAAGCACACGTACAATATCTCCATTCTTCCGTTCTAACCATTTCTCCCCACGTCGACGTTTATCATATGACCATGATTTTGCAACATCTATCAATGCAAGGTGCTCAATATGGGCAGGTCGCTTGGTATATGCATCAATAAGGGAATTATTATTATCGGCATCATATGTTTCAATCTGTACTTGTTTGAAAACTTTCCTACCAACATTCAGAACCACAAATCGATGACTACATTCATAAAGAGGGAGTTCTAGAAGCAAATGACATGTCTCTTGTGCACATATATCCCTGTCAATAATAGTTTCACACAAAAAACTCTTATATGCACATGTTGCTGGTTCATTTGGATTTTGAATAGAAGAAACACGCATAAACATATTATGGAATGTTTCTGATCTTTTTTTAGATTTTGCTGCATATTTTGCTATGTAATTAATGACAACGCGCTTTGAAAGAACTAGTTTCCAATCAATATTAGCCCTCCACATCATCAATGTTTCACGATTGTGTGTATTCAATCTATCATCATTTCGTCTCGGTTCATACTTTTTTTCTCCATTCTCATCGACATAAAGTTTGGAATCTTCACATAAATCCCATGGTGCCTTATATCTACATAACAATCTTCCTTCCTTCTTTCGAAGGCATGATCTCTCATTGCAAGTGATGTGAAGCTCAACACAATTAAGAAGTTCTTCATAATTAATCATAGGATCAGACTGAAATATTTGTCGTGTGTCCTTTAGGCAAGGATGATCATCAATATTGTGTCTAACTTGAATATTTCTTTGATGTCGATCACGTGGATTCATTGCATGTACACATTCATCAAAATATTCTTTTGCAAATCTAACTTGCACTGGATCATCCCAATTCAACATGACCATGTTAGGAGCATTTTTTATCCATAGAAATCCATGCACATGTGGAGACCCACGATGTTGCCACTCATAGCGACACCAATAATCTGTAGCTTGATGATAACGTTCGAAAATTTCATCTCGAAACGTTGTATGTCTTAAGTGCATATAATGTGCTACAATATGAGGATTATCAATTACATTTTGACGTCTCCATTTCCTCGCTTCCCTTGGATCTCTAGGACATGCACCTGACATTAATTTATGTAAATTTGGCCATTGCATATCTGCCGCACTTAATGTAAAGAATATTGTAGGACTCCCAATTTGTTGATCCATGTCTGATAGCTCAGCACGACACTTATTCCAATATGCACATGTGCCTCTTAGTCCTCATTTCAGCAGAGGCGCCGTGAAGCGGTTGGGCTGGGCGACCACAGCTCACCATCCATACACCATCGGGTGGCTTCCTGCGGGGACGAGATCTCTGCGTCAGCCAGCAGTGTCGCCTTCCCTATAGCATCAAGCCCTTCACGGATGAGGTATTATGTGACGTTGCTCCTATTGATGTTTCTGATGTATTATTAGGACAACCATACTTTTGGAAGAGTCATGCTGTGTATGAGTCTCGGCCTCATGCTATTATTGTTACTTTGGGAAATAAGTTGTACAGGATACCAGAGGTACCACCTCCTGCCGCTATCTCTTTGGTTACTGCAAAACAATGCAGTAAGCTCATTTCCCAAACCGGGAAATTCGTTTTCCTGATGATCCGCCCCCAGGGCAAGAAGAAGACTGTGGCCACGACCTCCAGACAGGGCTCCTTTGCACAACAACAACAAATGGATAAGGTTGTGGAGGAGTACGGGGACATATTCACCTCACCCACAGGGGTTCCTTTGCACTATCAGGTCAAGCACCCGATTGATCTGACCCCCGGTGCGCCACTACCTAATGGACTGATCTATCGGCGCTCTGTTCTGGAGAATGATGAAATCAAGAGGCAGATTCAGGAGCTGTTGCAGAAAGGTCACATCAGACCAAGTTCATCGCCCTGTGGGAGCCCGATCGTGTTGGTACAGAAGAAGGATGGGACGTGGAGACTCTGTATTGACTATCGGACGCTGAACAAGATCACTGTCCGGAATAGGTACCCAATCCCACGGATTGATGACCTTCTGGACCAACTCAAAGGTGCAAAATATTTCAGCAAGATTGACCTGAAGTCTGGGTATCACCAGGTACCAATTGAACCCTCCGATGTGTGGAAGACTGCCTTCAAAGCCAAGGAAGGCCTTTTCGAATGGCTGGTCATGCCTTTCAGGTTGATGAATGCTCCCGCCACCTTCATGAGGATGATGGATGACATCTTGCGGCCATTCACCAACTCATTTGTAGTGGTGTACTTGGATGACATTCTGATCTTCAGCCAGACTTGGGAGGAGCACCTTCACCACATCCGACAAGTCCTCCAAACACTGCGGCAACACAAGTTGTGTGCCAATTTGGAGAAGTGCACTTTTGGCATGACCCGGGTTCAATATCTGGGATACATTATTGATGAAAGGGGGGTGCATGTGGATCCAGCCAAGATCCAAGTCATTCGAGATTGGCCAGCCCCAACCACTATAACAGAGCTTCGCAGCTTTCTGGGTCTTGCTAATTTCTATCAGAGGTTCGTGTTGGGATTCTCTCATATCACTTGGACCTTGAGTCAAGTCACCAAGGGAGGAGCGAGAGCAAAATTTTTTTGGTCGGAACCTCAACAGAAGGCATTCACAGAACGGAAAAACCGCCTCTATTCTGCCCCAATGCTCACTTTACTAGACTTGCAACAGCCATTTGAGATCGAGACAGATGCCTCTGACTATGCTATTGGGGCAGTTCTTACTCAACAGGGACATCCAGTGGCATTTCACAGTGAGACATTGTCTGACACAGTTCGCAAGTACCCCACATATGACAAAGAAATGTACTCCATTGTGCAAGCTTATCGACAATGGAAGCATTACATTTTGGGGAAGGAAACAATCATCCACACAGACCACAGGCCCCTGCAGTTCATACAGACACAAGGGAAGTTGTAGAATGATCGCCATCAGAAGTGGTCTACATATCTGCAACAGTTTCATTTGAACATCAAGTATAAGAAGGGTGGCACCAATCATGTTGCCGAGGCCCCGCCTCGGCCAGGCCACCGTCGTGGCTCACCCACTTTGTACTCAACCGGCCTTGGGCACGAGACTTGATTGGCAGCTGAGTGACCCGAGAATTCGACCAAACTTACAAGGCACTCTGAAATTACGCAAGTTCCAAATTTTCACCTCCAAGATGCACTTTTATGTCACCTGGGACACCTTTGTGTTCCTTCAAGCGAGCGTGCCAAGATGATATGGGAAGCACACTACAGTCGAGTCGCTGGGCATTTCGGGGTCGAAAAAACAGTAGCAATCCTGCAGAAGTATTTCTATTGGCCGAACCTTCGAAAGGATGTCGAGAAGCACATCAGATCCTGCATTGCTTGTGCCATTGCCAAACCGAACATCAAGAAGCAAGGCCTATATACTCCTCTACCTACCCCTAGTCGACCTTGGGAATCCATCTCCATGGATTACATGTCGGGCCTGCCTTCTACTAAGCAGGGAAATGACTGTGTTTTTGTGGTCGTCGACGGATTCTCGAAGATGGCCATTATGGCGGCCTGCAAGAAGAATATCACAGCAGAAGCCACTGCTAAACTCTTCTTTGAACGAGTGTGGGTGCACTTTGGGATCCCACAGTCTATCATATTAGATCGAGATAGCAGGTTCCTCAACACATTTTGGTCCAGCCTCTGGTCGATGTTGGATACCAAGCTCACCAAGTCCATAGCTTTCCATCCCCAAACAGATGGCCAGACAAAGGTCGTCAACAAAATGATTGTACACATTCTGCGCATGTACAATTCAAAGCATCCACGCACATGGGACGAGAGCCTCCCTTATGTACAACATAGTTATAATCGGGCTCTCCACAGTTCAATCGGCCATAGCCCCTTTCAGGTGGGCTTGGGATTCCAGCCACTATGTCCCATTGACGTAGCCATGCCATTTGCAGCTGCTCAGGCCAATTCAGCTCATGTCCAGTCTGAAGTTGACAAAGCCAGTAGCTTCATCGAGCGCATTCAACACATCCGCCAACAGGTTCATGATATATTGGACAGAGCCAATGCCAAGTACAAGCAACGCCATGATCAGCACCGGGTGCCACACAACTTCCAGGTGGGTGACAAAGTATGGCTACATTTGCAGAAGGAGCGCCTCACTGGACCCCACCGCAAGCTTCGCCCGCTCCGATACGGGCCATACACCATCACCAAGGCTGTAGGGAACAATGCATTCGAGCTTAGTATTCCACCATTCCTTGGTCTGCACCCAGTCTTCAATGTGGATCGCCTTCGTCCTTACTTCCCACCTCTACTGGACACCTCGGACATTGCAGAACAACTCACACCAACTGAGTTAAATCCAGACTGCATGGAACAGGCCACCACAGATTGCATCATGGACATGCAAATCAAGAACACTCGCCAGCAGAAGATCCAACTATATCGAGTTGTCAAAGCTGGCCAACTCTTGCACCAAGGAAAGTGGTTCACCAGGGACCAAGTTCAGCAGAAATTTCCTCATCTCATGGAGGAACTTAACGCAATGGGGACCATTGCTTCCTAAGGGGGGAGGAATGATCCAGGTGGATATTGGTGGTCACCCGCCTATTCCACTTGGGGCCTCACCATTGTCTATTTCAATTTTTCAGTTTCGGCACAGTTTACTATTTTTAGCAGTTTTTCGGGTCCTAAACTTCCGGAGCCGTTTTGAGGCCCTAAACGACGTTTTTTGGGAAAACGGAGGGCAACGTGGGTCCATGGACCGATTTTTCCCATTCCAAATTTGTAGTCCTCGGATAGATATTTCTAACGAGGTATGGTACGCGTCAAACGGAGATCGTATGCCAAAGTTACGCCCCTGGGAAGTTGAAACACCAATTTACCCAAACGGGGCCCATAGTTTTGGCGCTTCATCTCCTAGGGTTAGGGTTTTGGCTGTTTAAGATTTCCCATTGTTTCTAAATGATAAATAGGCCCTTGAGCCTCATTGTAACACAGTTCAGAGGCCTGTAGCCGCCACATCTCTTCTCAGAGATAGCTACCAGTGCCCTAGCTAGTTTTATTTCCATTCTATCTGTAAGCAAAATTCAGTTCGTTGATATTAATGAAATGAAGTGTTATTTCCGCTGCATCTCTGTATTTATGTTCATATGTTTATTCTGTTGCGTTCCTGCATAAATCTGGATCAATATTGTTGTCCTTTTATTTTTCACGTAACTTATCATCCATCCAAAGTGTTATATCTCTTCTTCATAACTACTTTTACACACTCTTTTCTCATTATAACCATACCTCCTGCCATCCCATCATTGATATGTGTACTCTGCTTCATTTACTGCCGTATTGATCATTCCCTTGCCTTGCCATCGGCACAACACCTTTCATATTCTTTATGGTCATGGAATCTCTTTTCCAATTGGAGGGGGGAATATATGCATTATGGGATAACATGCGATATAATTACTGAACTCTCCCATAACTTGATGATTTGACAAAATATTAGTACTGCATTTATAAAAAAGTTTTTTTCTGATTAAAATTTTTGCATTGCTATTCAAATCTCAAAATTTGGATTCAAGATTTTTGGATGCAAAATAGTGACTTGCTACAAGAGACCAACAAGTATGGAGAGGAATTCTATTCGTAGCCAGGCCACACTATTGCCCCTAACGACAGAGGCTCGCACAACTCGTGAACGGGCAGAATTGTTCAGACATGATGTGCTTACATGGCTTCCACATTTTGCATCACTTTCAGTATCCACTCAGCCTACATCATCTTCAACACATGCCAGTCCATACACGTCATTCCACATTTTTTTTTGGAGGTAAAACTTAAGGTAAAATAGCATACTTTTCTGATTTATTACGAATTTAGGAGAATTTCATGCAAAATCCATTGAGCATTATTTATCATCATTCATTCCACATCTTTACCACTTCCCATTCTTTAAAGACAAAATCTTTCAGTTTGGGGGAGTGTTCCTTTCATTTATTTATTTATTATGACCATCTTATTCATTCTGAACACCTCCCTTCTTCCATGTTGTTTTACACCAAGCATAGATTTCAACAGATTGTCACAACCACCTCTATTCATTTTCTAGCATTGCATGAGAGCATGCTAATTCTTAAGTTTGGGGGAGGCATTCCTACACATGATGGATGTTTTCTACTTTCTTTCTCATCTAAGGCATACAATTTCATTTTTATATAGTGCAGAAATTGATTTGCATATATCTTTAAAACTATGAATTGAATTATTGTGATTTCTGGATAACAAAGAGGTATCATTAAAATACACAAACCCAGATAATTTCACGCTAAATTAGTTCATAAAATTTCGAAAATCATGCACTATCACCTACAGCCATTTTGTTTATATCTCATGATCCGTGCATCAAAACGATCTGATTTTTGGAAATCTAGTTTTTGAGAAAATGGTTACTGAAGTTTGTTGTTACTTATATCATATTTTGCTACAACTTCATATACATATAGTTGAATGTAAAATGTAAAAAAATTTACACCTTCATCAAGATTGCTAAAATTGAATATTCATTATTTGAGGAAGAAGTCATTTGTTCCATCCATTTCATGAGTTGGGATGAACAATTTTTGTATTATTGTTTGGTTAATAAAGAGGCTTTGGATTGCATGAGGAAATGCAATATATTCAGTTTGGGGGTATGTTGGGTCGCTATTTTTTCATTATTATTATCACTTTTTAACATCTATTTCATCCATTTCTACCATTCTTTATCACGTCATTTATCATGGTTTATCATATAATTCCATTTTATAATTATTTATGTTCTTATGGATAAATATTATTTATTCCCCTTTATTTTTAATAAATTGATGATTATTATGCATGATTTTATCAATGATGGTTTATTAATAAATTTTTTGTAACATCACTCACCATTTTAGCCTCCAAGATATTCTTCAGATTGCAGATTTGATCTCCAACTCATCATTAAATATTCCAACTCAGAAATTCGCTGGAATAAGAAGTGACAGTTTTTCATTGGATGTTGTGGGAAAATGGAGAAGAATATGGAAAATCCGAAACATGGGTTTTGTCCAGAACGAACCGAATTAACTTTGTTGAAAAGCAAGTTGTCCAAATTCAGTTTGTATTAAGAGAAACTGAATGTTCTCTGAAGACAATTTTCCTATATTCTCTGTTGTGGCCGTTTTCCTAATTATCTCAGTTGCAATACCAAATTCGACTTGTTCCTATTGTATGATTGATGGAAAGATATTTCAGATATGATCTTGTTGATCAATTAGTTGTGAACAATCCAATTTTTTTATGGGAATCATTTTGTAATCATCTCTGTTGTAACTTCTCTCTGCTCTTTGTGTATTTAAATGAAAACTGTTGAGATTGCAACAAGATGATGAGCTTAGTGGAAAGAAGTCGTCTTCACTAAGTGGGCCCGCAAGCTATTTTTGGCGCAAAGTCTATTTTTAGACTATGTCTATTTTTAGACATATGGATCATGTTCTATGAGTTGCAGGATGCTATTTGTGGATGGTTGGTCAAGTTGGAAAAAATAGATGGACTTCTATTTTTAGACATATTGGGCGGAATCTATTTTTAGATTGCCATTCTAAAAATAGATATGTCAAATATTATTAGCTCTTAATAATATTTAGACTCTAAACATTATCTTATTCTCTTGGAGCACTTCAGTTAAGTGCACAGATGTGGCACAAGAGATGACAGAAGGAATTACGCTATTCCTGAGGGTTATGTGGAGCTATTGCATGGATACTTCAGTTAGAACTCATGTGATAGAGTTTGGTGGAGTTGATTGCGGAATTTAATGGAGTTGTGTTCAGTTTAACTAATCTAAACATAGTTGAGCTATTTGTATTCAGTTAAACTAATTGATACAATTAGTGAGAGTGGTGTGAATTAATTATTAATTAATTCACTAATTATAAACTCATTAATCATCTAAATAATGCATCAGTTAACTTCAGTGCATGGACAGTTTCAGTGGAGACCAGTGCAGAAATAGGTGAAAGAGCAGGTTAACTATCTGTTGTGACTATACTGTTGCTATTTGCAACACACAGTGATTGGAGAATCCCATGAGGATTGCGCAGTACAAGCCAGGTATTTTATGTTATTTAATGAGCCATCCCATAGCATTGATTATGCAATAGAGACTGGCTATCAAGTGGCAAAAGATTGGAGCATGTGTTTTGCTAGATCTAGATTGATAGTGTGTAGCAATTTGAGGTTGTGCTGAGAGCTTGTGAGGAGCTTTGTACAATGATTGTTACATGATCTCCATGACATATAATATATAGATAGTTGGGGTTTTTAGCTTTAAGCTTTCCCATTAAATACTGTGTTCATATGTGTGATTGTTTGTGGTTTTAATGTATGCATGCAATTGATTTTATTTCCGCATGTGATGATCAATGGTAGAAGAGATTCTGTATTATGCATGAAGCTAAAATAGTGTGTGATCAGGAGAATCTCGGTGAATAATATATCAGTTATTCAAATTTTCTACATGGTATCAGAGCGATATTGATCATTGGAGCAATTGCAAAACATTGAAGCGGTTGAGTTTTGTGCTAGTGGAATTCGAATTTGCAGCAGTGTTTTCTTGGTGTCGAAGTTGAGATGTCTTTCAACGGATTGCGATTGGAGTATGCCCTTGAGGGAAACTCGAATTATATTGCATGGAAGGACAGGATGGAGGCGGTGCTGGATGAAAATGGGTTGAAGGAGTTCATAGATGCATAAATTCCAAAGCCTACTTCTAGTGATGCTGCCGTACTTGACGCATGGCAAAAGAAGACAGCAAAGTGTCGAAGGATTCTGTTGGAAGGTGTGAAGGATCACATAGTGTCCAGCCTTCATGGTAAGGCTTCTCCATTCTTGATGTGGAAAGCCTTGAAAGATTTATTCCAAAGCAAGAGTGACCAGAGGAAGTTGGCGCTCAAGGAAAAACTCAGAAACATAAAGATGGAGAAAGGCGACAGTATGCCCAAGTACCTCACGAATTTCATCCAATGCAGGGATGAGCTGGGAAGTGTGGGGGTGACTGTTGATGATGAGGACTTGGTGAGCTTTGCTCTCCTTGGGCTTTCGAAGAGTTGGCATTCCTATCAGGACTCTGTCAATGGTCGGGAGAAATTGCCAGGATGGGAGCGACTTTGGTCAGATCTTGTGCAAGAGGAGATAAGGCGGAGTACCAGGGACGGATCTTCATCAAGGAACTCTGATGAAGAGAATTGCGCTTTGGCTGCCAAAGCAAAGAAGGGGAAGAGCAAGAAAGCTTCTCAATCCGGTGCGAAAGGCAAGAAGCAGGACATGTCCAAGGTGAAGTGCTTTCACTGTCACCAACACGGACATTATGCCACTAGTTGTCCATAGAAGAAGAAAAATAAGCAGGCTGCTGGATCTGCAGCTGGAGAGGCCTTAGCCTCGCAGTTTGAGCTGGATTTTTCACTGATCGCATGCTTGGTCTCAAGTGTGATGGGTTCAGTGTGGTTTCTTGACAGTGGTGCGTCTTTTCACATGACAGGAGATCGATATTTGTTTACTAATATGGATGAGAAAGATCTTGGAGTGCACATCGAGATGGGCGATGATGGTAGATACAGTGCGACCGGTATCGGTACCATTTCCTTTGAGAGGGAGTCTGGTAAACCCTTCGTATTGAAGGAAGTGATGCATGTTCCAGGATTGAAGAAGAATCTTATCTCTGTGGCGATGTTAGAAGACAAGGGATATGATGTTATCTTTAGCGAGGGAAAGGCTTTCCTGTGCAGTAAGGCAACTGGTGAGACCCGGAGGATAGGGGTTCGAGTTAAGAACCTTTATCAATTGCAGGTAGATGGATGCGCAACAATGGCAGGCAAGGCAGAAGGAGTGGTGAGCCGGGATGATGGCGAGTTGTGGCACCGGAGATTGGGCCACCTTCACCATGGAGCTTTGAAGATACTGCAGCAGATTTCTATTGGGCTTCCTAAGGGTACTCTTGCGCAGTCAGATCAGTGCAAGGGATGTACCTTGGGAAAATTTGTGAAAACCACCTTTCACGAGAAGGATAGTCGCGCCACGACGATCCTTGAGAGAATTCACACAGACGTGTGTGGACCTTTCTCAGTAGCTTCGACAGCAAAGCACAGGTACTATGTGATATTTGTTGATGATTTTTATCGTAAGTGTTGGATCTTCTTCATGCAGAAGAAGAGCGAGACATACTCAAAGTTCTGTGAGTTCAAGGCACTGGTTGAGAAAGAATCGGGGAAGCAGGTGAAGGCTCTTAGGAGCGACAATGGTGGTGAATTCATCTCTAGCGAATTCAAGGACTTTTGCAGCGCAGAAGGAATTCGAAGAGAGCTCATAGCACCTCATAACCCACAGCAGAATGGGGTTGCTGAGCGGAAGAACAGAACGATCGTGGGTGCTGCACGGGCGATGTTGCATGATCAGGGCCTACCCATTCACTTGTGGGCGGAGGCATGCAATACTGCAGTATATGTGTAGAACCATTGTCCTCACAGGATACTTGGCATGAGTACACCCGAGGAGGCGTTTTCTGGTAAGAAGCCTGATATTTCCCATTTGAGGATTTTTGGTTCACCTGTTTACATTCATGTGACTAAGGATGCTAGGAAGAAGCTGGAGCCGACTGCAGAGGTTGGGATATTTTTGGGGTACACTGATACACCCCACAACTATCGTGTGTATTTACAAGACAGTCGCAAGACTGTTGTGCGACAAGATATCAAATTTCATGAGGATAAAGCCATGAAGTGTTCGCTTGCAAGGAAGCCACACTTGCATGCAGATGAGGAGCTATTAGTTCCTAAGGATGAATCTTAGGATGTGGATTAGCCACAAGATGAGGTTCATGGAGTGGAAGAGACCACTCAAGCAGCGCCAACCATCAGAGGGCGGAAGCGCACTATAGAAGTTGAGTGATTGGCTCAAGATGCAGAGAAGGTTGTAGGAGCACCTACATCACATCACAGACAGAGACAGTCACCTGACCAGTATACTGGATACATGGCTCTTATGAGCAAGTGTATCGTGAAAGAGCCATCCTCTTTCGAGGAAGCTGTGGAGGACCCCGCATGGGTAGATGCCATGGTGGAAGAGTATGATTTGATTGTCAGAAACAGTGCATGGGAGATTGTCCCGAGGCCGGAGGGGAAATTAGTTGTGGGTTCGAGATTGATCTACAAAGTGAAGCAGGCAGCTGACGGGAGTGTGGAGAAGTACAAGGCAAGATTTGTTGCCCGAGGCTTTTCACAGATTGAGAGGATCGATTATGAGGAGACCTTTGCACCTGTCGCAAGGTATTCTTCCATACGGACGATTCTTTCTCTCTCGGTGCATACGGGGTGGCACATTCATCAGATGGATGTGAAGACTATGTTCCTCAACAAATTCATTGAGGAGGAGGTGTATGTAGAGCAACCCGAAGGTTTTGAGATCTTCAGCAGTGAGTCGCATGTGTGCAGGCTCAAAAGAGTGTTGTATGGGTTGAAACAAGCACCTCGTGCTTGGTACACACGGATAGAGAGTTATTTCACCGGACTTGGATTCTCCAAGAGTGAGGCGGATCCTAACCTATACCAGATTGTGGTGGAGGGTAAGTTGCTGATCATTGTACTTTATGTAGATGATTTTATTTTGACAGGTGATGAACTGTTGATACACTCATGCAAGGCTGATCTTGAAAAGGAGTTTGAGATGAAGGACTTGGGCCTCCTTCATTATTTCCTGGGATTGGAAATTTGGCAGCACAGTGATGGACTGTTTGTTTCTCAGGGTAAGTATGCCCGGGAGATACTGGAGAAGTTCAACATGCATGGCTGCAAGCTTGTTGATACTCCTCTTCCTGGTGGTTGGAGGAAGGAGGATGCTACTTCAGCGGAGGTAGTGGATGCCACTGTTTATCGACAGTTGGTGGGGTCGCTTATGTATCTGGTTAATACACGACCCGACATATGCTATGCAGTTAATAAACTTTCACAAGCTATGGTTAAGCCAACCAAGCTCTTTTGGAAGGCGGGGAAGCATGTATTGAGATATCTCAGAGGCACATCGGGATATGGATCATGGTACAGACAAGAGGATGAGTTGAGGCGGCATGGCTTCACGGACCGGTATCATCATATCAGAGATAGTGTGCAGCAGAAGATCATGTTACTTTCATACATTCCTACGGAGGATCAGGATGCTGATATCTTGACAAAGGCGCTCACTAGGAGCAAATTCGAATACCACAAGGGTAGGATAGGGGTTGCAGATAATAATTATCTTGTTGAGAGGGAGTGTTGAGATTGCAACAAGATGATGAGCTTAGTGGAAAGAAGTCGCCTTCACTAAGTGGGCCCGTGAGCTATTTTTGGCGCAAAGTCTATTTTTAGACTATGTCTATTTTTAGACATATGGATCATGTTCTATGAGTTGTAGGATGCTATTTGTGAATGGTTGGTCAAGTTGGAAAAAATAGACGGACTTCTATTTTTAGACATATTGGGCGGAATCTATTTTTAGATTTCCAGTCTAAAAATAGATATGTCGAATATTATTAGCTCTTAATAATATTTCGACTCTAAACATTATCTTATTCTCTTGGAGCACTTCAGTTAAGTGCACAAATGTGGCACAGGAGCTGACAGAAAGAATTACGCTATTCCTGAGGGTTATGTGGAGCTATTGCATGGATACTTCAGTTAGAACTCATGTGACAGAGTTTGGGGGAGTTGATTGAGGAAGTTAATGGAGTTGTGTTCAGTTTAACTAATCTAAACATAGTTGAGCTATTTGTATCCAGTTAAACTAATTGATACAATTAGTGAGAGTGGTGTGAATTAATTATTAATTAATTCACTAATTATAAACTCATTAATCAACTAAATAATGCATCAGTTAACTTCATTGCATGGACAGTTTCAGTGGAGACCAGTGCAGAAATAGGTGAAAGAGCAGGTTAACTATCAGTTATGACTATATTGTTGCTATTTGCAACACACAGTGATTGGAGAAGCCCATGAGGATTGCACAGTACAAGCCAGGTGGTTTATGTTATTTAATGAGCGATCCCATAGCATTGACTACGCAATAAAGGCTGGCTATCAAGTGGCAAAATATTGGAGCATGTGTTTTGCTAGATCTAGCTTGATAGTGTGTAGCAATTCGAGGTTGTGCTGAGAGCTTGTGAGGAGCTTTGTACAATGATTGTTACATGATCTCCATGACATATAATATACAGATAGTTGGGGTTTTCAGCTTTAAGCTTTCCCATTAAATATTGTGTTCATATGTGTGATTGTTTATGGTTTTAATGTGCGCATGCAATTGATTTTATTTTTTCATGTAATGATCAATGGTAGAAGAGATTCTGTATTGTGCATGAAGATAAAATAGTGTGTGATAAGGAGAATCTCGGTGGATAACATATCAGTTATTCAAATTTTCTACAAAAACAGAGATCAAAGAAGGGGATTCATTATTAGAGATAGGAATGATAGGATAGTAGGATAGAATGCAAAGATTTAGCTATTTGCTTGGGACCTTAATTTTAATTTCAAATATAGAATGTTATTATGAGGGAGATCCATTGTAATGAGAAGTGAACTCAATGATTAATACATAATTTGCGTGGTTGTTCATTTGATTATTCTGAAGTAGCTCGGCAGTATTCGCTGGCGGCTAAGGGCCCGGCTTCCGGTGGAATTCACTGCTTCATCTATGTCATACATCTCCAATTATCGCAAGTGTGATATTTTGATACTATTATTGCTTTCTTTGATTTTATCTCCTTTTTTGTTCATTATTTTCCTGTGCTAACCGAATAGCTCTATTTTATATAATTTACAGTATTGTTGTTTATTCAATTTACTTTCGTTTCAAATTGAGTTTTTTAGATAAATATTCTGCTCGATGTAATCAACTGTAATGAGTATTAAATACTGCTTTTAGGCTCTCATATTGATATCATCATTGTTTTATTGAAGAATGTGTTTGATTTAGATTCAATCAGTTTCGAAGAGAAGATTTATCACTACTGTACTCCCAACTGATATTGTTGTTACTTGAATCACATATTGTTGTTACTTGAATTGCTGTAGGATTTGATTAGAGGATTGAGTTTTCTTTTAATTGCAATTAGAATATACTTGCTACATCGGTTTACTCTTGTATTAAAATATCTATACTGCAATCTATGAAACATTACTCTTTAGATTATAGCTTGCACATATTGTGTATACTCTTGAAACAAAAAGACTTACCCAGGTTGATAACTAATGTGAGGCGATTAAGAGTTTTAAAAGACACCTTTTAGCACCCAACAGTGGGACCAGACCCACGTCTTAATGACTGATTGGCACTAAATCATGTATCCTAACTCATTAAAACCCTTCCCCTTCATAAAAAAACCTTTTCCCTAAAAATCACTCATTTTTTCCCTATTCAAACCCCTTTTCCTAAGTTAAAACACATTTTTATCTAAGAAAAGTAAAACCCCCTTGATTCATTCCTTTTTTATAAAATCCTCAAAAACTCATAAAATTCTATTTATCCCAAGTATTAAGTGTTAAATTATTATGCTGGGAATTACAATGAATAAATCCCGCCTAAAAACATGTTTTTACACTTTACTTAGTGTATTTATTATTCTCGCATACATTTCATATTAACATTTAACCTATATATTAACTCCCTATATACCCCCATCCCGTATATATTAATTCATTTATATTAAAATAGCCCAACCCATATTTTATGTTTATCCTATGGTTTAATTATCCCCACGTGATAAATTACCCCACTCCCCATATGTTTAAAACTATCCTCTTATATATTAATCCACCTATTGTTTTTACATTACACTTGTATGTATTACATTTGCTATGCAATACATTAAAACCCGCCTATTTCCGCCTATCCTTGTTAACATTAGAACTATATGTTAAAACTTTATTTTAACATATAAATATTGAACCCACCGCATAAATATTGAACCCAGCACAAGATATGCTTGGTCATCACAATCTGAATGTAGATCTGAAATAGTTGACTGGTCATTATCACAATCTGCAATTAAAACCTGACTTCCCTGCATGTTGTCTTCATCTGTGGGCAGATCTGAAACAAGCTCTTCTCTTTCATCAATTTCAGCCATATAGCAAATTTCAACCTGCTGATCTATAAAGCTGCTTACAAGACTATCATCCTTTTCAGAAAAGGAAGAAGTTCCACCATCACCTTCTTGACCATGTGCACACTACAGATCTGCGTTAACTTGAGCTGGAACATGACCTTTCAAGAGTTGATCTATCTCGTCTTCAGACAGAGGGGATAATGCTTTATGTTTTCTTTTGCTCAAACAGTAATTGTCTTCATTGATTTCAAGTGAAGGAGTATACAGATTTTCCTCATACTGCTGATCCATTTCAGGCAATTCCTGTTGACTGTCAAGATGAAAAATTCCTTCATCTTCCACCGTGCTAAGATCTTGATCCTGCTGCAAATTTTCATGATCGTCTTTATGCTGCTGAAATGGATTTTCATACAAGGCTTCCATGATCTCATCATCCATGAAATTATCATCTTCATAATATTTCTCAAGGCTTTCAATAAAAGTAGAAGCATGTTTGCAACATTCATGAAATAAATTTAATGATGGATAAGATGTTTGATATCTTTCAATGAACAAGGCATGAAAATCCTTTAAACAGTAAATACAGGACGACGGCAAATTTTCATACCAAGATTGGGCCTCACCTTCCAGAGTGGCCAGGAATATCTTCATCAAGCAATCTTCAGGAAAATCCACCTTCAACTTGTGAATATGCATGTGAAATATAACTAGATGTAAATTAGCATCCTTCTTACCATCATCGTTAAACGTAGGCAGATTCCTTGACCAATCTACCTTGGGCATCTTATTCGGAAAACCTGGAATGTGATCTCGGCTCATGGGAGCATATCTTCTAGCAATCCGGTCCATCTTGACAATCTTGAAGCTACTGATATCCCTGCAGTGAAGTCACCATGAAGCATTGATTTTTGGATTGTTCAGTGAATGAAGTCACCAAGTGAATGATTTCAGCCTTGCGATGTCTGACCGTTGCTCACCATCAACGATCAGATCTGAACTTTGTCATCCTTTACCGGGGAAGACTTCCCCAGTATGGTCGCCACTATGTTAGCGCTCGAATATGCCTTAGGCTGAGGAAGGCAAAACTCGAGGCAACATCAAACCAAGCTCAGCCTAAGAGCTAGCCCTGCGAGGACAGGAGAGGGCTCTCTCCAGGTCTATCTCGGCAAAAGGTTTTCAAAAGGGGCTGAGATGACCTTAAAATGGGAACTGATTTTAGGCTAGTAAATAAATGTGAAAAAAGAAATTTAATGAATAGATGAATTTTCTGGGCTGTATGGGGCCAAGGAACAGCATGAGCAGAGATTTAATCAAAAGGCACAGATTATTCCATAAGGCAAGATAGGAGCGAAGTTTAACAATTAAATTGAAATTAAATGGAATGTAAAGACTATTTAAGAAAGCTGAAAAGGGCATTTAAACAATGAATCCTTTCCAACTGAAGAAAAACACATAACATGAACGCTTCTCCAGGGCAGAGCAGTAAGCTGAATTCTACCCTTCTCACTTAGAAACATTCAAATTGAAATGATTATTAATGAACTGTGAAACATAACGATTACATATGAAACAAAAGGAAAAAACATTCGCTAAACTCACACCACAGGGATCTTATGAACCAGAGATGCATCCTTTCATTATTTCTCTGTTGAACTGTACAATGAAAGTCTCTGTTATTCCCTCTACTTCTCCTAGAACTCTCCCCATTACAAATCATTTTTCATACAATAAATAAACCCAGCTCTTGAGAAAACAAATCGATCAAAATAAGGAGCTCTATCAACTGAAATTACAAAGATAGAAAAATCTATTCTTCTATTCTAAAGACAGACCAGCGTTCCCCTTGAATCTCTCTGATGACTAATTAGAAGAAAAAATCTGGAGCGTAGATCCCATGAAATCGTGACTGAAGTCAAAAATAGGCAATCTACTCCTATTTCCCAGCTATGTTAGATGTCTCTGTTTAAATTTAGACTTTCAGCCTTTGACTACCACTTTCCCTTTTACTGTTTGAATAAAAACCAATTTTTCATAATTAGCATCCTCTAAATTGACCTGTGTCTCTTGCAGTGATAAGTAATCTCAATTTTTTCTTTGCCGACTCAATGTCCCTAGGAAAAATCTGTTCAAGACGATCACCATTCACAACATTGTCGATATAAATGAATGCAATCTCTTTCTTTAACATGCGACCAATTTCTCTTTGTCCATCCTCAAATGTTCTAATATTCTCCAACACTAGAGGCCCAATTTCTTCTTGTTTATTTGTCATCCCCATAGGTGCCTTTATGCTCAAATCCTTTAACATGCATTTTTGCAGCTCTACTGTTATATCATCCAATCTGACCATATAATATTTACAACCTTCTATATAAAGTCGTGCAAACACAGCATCAGCAAGAACAGTTTTTCCAATTCCGCTGAAACAATGCTACACTCAATGGCATCGTAAATACATATACCCATTTCGCTCTCCATACGCTTCGACATTCTTTTTAACTTATCTTGAAATTTATGGAGCCCGTCCTTGTTCGCATTCGTTAACAAAAACTTGGAAAATTTTGAGGAGTCCATTTGAGTGCAGCACATGAATGCGCCTTCCAGTATGAGCTCCATTCTGATGACCTTGATTGTCTAAGTAGGGATGCGCCAAAGCACCCTTGGCACTTATCGACCCTTATACCACATCATAGACAACAGAAACTCCCAACCATTGCCACCATCTAGATTTAAGAGGTCAAACCCATGACGAAGCTCTGGACTTGCGCGTGATTCTACTGCCTCTCTCCATTCTAGAGTACCATGCACTGATGTTTGTGTTTGCTACCATATCCCTTCCAGACTGCAAATAACGAATGGTCCTTAATACTCCAAAGACAGCCAAGTCTGCCAAATTGGGTTTAGAACCACCCATAAACAACCTATTATTAAGAGCTTTCCACCCAAGTATTTGCAGCTTCATATAGTGAAGCACACTCATCTGTGATATTATGTCTTTTCTTAAGCCTTTTTGAGAAAAAATACATAGCTGCAGCTCCTACATATTTTCCAGTCGATCTCTCCAGATTTGTGAAGTTACCATGTCTAGTAATATAATCGAAGGACTCAAGGGCCTCTGAAGCACTCCAGTAGATATTGGGTGACAATACATGTAACAAATGTTCATCAACCCACCTGCGCCATTTTTCTTCCTCTTCTGCATCAGTTGACAATATTCCTTTTTACTGATGGGATTTACCTCGACAATTTTGTACAGTAAATCATGGTAATCTAGAAATTCTTGGACGTATTTTACGCCAAATCCTGCAATCTAATGATGTAATGCTCTGGATACATGATATTCATGATTGTCCCAACCGATTTTGAATATTTGAGAGGCAGTTTTGATTTTTTCGGGCCTGAAGGTTGTGTATGCCGCGCGCAAGCCCAGTGCGCCGCGGCCCTTGGGTGCACCGCGCACACACAAAAATGCACTGCAAAAACCTGCCCAGTGCGCCGCGTGCTCCTTTGAATGTGCCGCGCTGGGATTTCACACAGTCACGGATTGAAAACTTGCAAGCTTTGCCTTCTCTTCACTAAACCTCAACTTCAATCGATCCTTTGAATGCCAAACTGACATTGATACACATAGAAACATTTTCACAAATACATGGCTTTGATCTTTTCTGATTCGGAAAACCAAGTTGTATAATTTTGGCATTCTGGCATTTGACTGAAAACTCTATTTTGTTTGATTTCGCTTTGTCTCTTTGTGCTGATGATGTTCTTTCTGTTTGTGCTTTTGCAGGGATAGGAGCTGCTGAAGCTGTTGCCATTGAAGAGCTATAAAACTTGAAACATTTTGAAAAATTACGTATTTATTATAAAAACACATTTGATGATTTCTTCTTCAAAACAGGGTTTTGAAGAAGAATCAATCTCGCATTATTGACGATGACATTCCTGAAATAAAAACTTACTGAACCTTCCTTTGGCCTGCAAGCATTATTTGACATGTTTGAAGAACTACCACTAGACCTTGACTCTGAAAATGACTTTTTTGACCAAAGTAGCATTAATGACTGCAAATTACGGGAAATGAACTTTGGTGAATTTGACTCTGGCGGAGGACTGACAAGACTTCACTAATTGTTTCATTCACCCATTGGTAAATCTTCTCAAAAACAGTGTGCAACCTAGGATAAGTGATGAAATTAAGAATTTTTTATAGCTATCAGAGCATAGTAGAACAAGCAATTGGTATTTATACCAAAACCACACTGAAGTTAGAGTTTATGGATCAAATCTCCTTCCCTATAAGTTGCCAAAGTACTTACCAATGAGATTGTTTGCCTTAGAATATATTAGACAGATTCTGAATTCAGATTTAATAAATTTCTTGGTTGCTAAAAAGAAAACTCAATTTAAATTAAAAAATCTAGTGGGTCCCTTCATATGCAATAGCAGAGAATCAGGTGCAAAAGTAGAAAAACAGTTGTTAGAGTATAATTCCAGTGAAATTTTCCTTTGGAACTAATGTTATAATTAGCAAGATGAGGGTAAAATGTAAGTTAACCCCTTATGTTCATGACAAAAAGTCTGACATTGAGAAGTTTTCTAACCAATCTGAATGGTTAGAAAATACATTGATTGAATCTATCAAGCAGAGTGATACTAGCTGTCACATTCTGCAAACATCAAATCAGGAAGACAGAGGTACAAAAAGAAAAAGAGAATAAGTCTCATATACTACTGAAACTACCATAGAAACCAAGTTTAAGCTAAGGTACACGAAGAAAACAAAGACAAATCTAACAGCTAAAGAAAAGGAAACAGTTGAGGTTTTAGATGAAGAAATCCATAGAAAGACATTGTGACTACTACAGTAATTGAAAATGAGCATCGACCTACTACTTCCAACACACAAATGATTTACAGCAAATTGTGGAAGCATCTTCATCAAAACTGGCAGAGGATAAAGACATGGATATCAAAGAAAAGTATAAAGATATCAAAGTTAAGAATGAGGAAATCAAGAATGAAATCTATTCTCAGTATTTGAAGTAGACTCTAGGGATTCAAAATAGGCTTCTTTCAGCCTTTTATTATACAAATAAGAAATTTTTTATGTCAATACTTCAACCTATAGTAAAAACACCTAAAACGGAAGCTGATTACAAAAATGTGGATTTTGAAGTACCAATACAAGACATTCATCCCTTGGATCAGATTGAATTCCACAAGCAGAGCTCAGAAATGCTATATTCTACCATGACCACAAAAGCAATTAGTGTCCAAAAGCTCCAGAATGCTTTGACAAATATAAGAGATCAACTTAAGGTTGAATAAGATTCTTCATATGCTAAAGACACCAGAATCAAGTATTTAGAGGAATTAGTGATTGAAGTGGGTTATGACCCTTCTAATGTGAAAGCTACAGAAGAGCTAGTGAAGAAGAAAAATGTTGATATTGCAGCACTCAGAAAGAAACTGAAATTACCCCCTACAAAACATCCATAGGCTAAGGAAATTGTACAGAAAGTAAACCAAAAGGATGAGATGATGAATCTCATATTACATATGACAACACAAATCAAGGAGATGGAAATTGAGATAGACAAGATTTTCCAAGAAAAATAAGTTGCAAAGATGCAAATGTCCCTCCTACATTAATTCCCATGGTGACAACATCAGTCCCATCCACTTTAGCAGAAGAATTGGCTCCAAAGGTTCCATTGGCCACATCAATGCTAGTCACTTCCTCTACTACTTCTGCCACTGAGTCTTCTACTTTAGCAGTTCAACAGTCAGATGAGGCCAAAAAATTGATAAAATAAATGGAGAAAATGTCCATACAAAACTAAGAGATAAACAGATTGAAAGAACAAATCAAGAATCTTGAAGATTCCAAGAAGTTAGCACAGATCAATGCTAAAACAGAAGAGCAAAAGGCTAAAAGGTTAAGTGAACAACTCAAAAAGGTAGAAACAGAGTTGACTTTGAAAGAGCCCATGTCATACATCAAAAATCAACTATGGTCCAAAATCATTGAGTCAGTGAATGATACTTGGCCATCAATTCAAGTGATCTATGAACATAAGGACTTGCTAAAAGTAGCTAGAGAGGAAATATAGAAGACCAAAGATGAATTGGGCACCAAGCCAGAAGAAGCATTGAAAATAAGTAAGTTCCTCAATATTAAAAACAAGCAAGAATTGGATGAAATAGGAATAACTGACAGGACAGAAACAATTCTTGAGGTAAGAAAAGTAATTTTCAAGAAGAACCTGATGAAACAGTTGGAAGAAAAGTGCCAAAATATGGATGTAGCACAAGATTCATGGTGAAATTTGACACTTTGAGGCAAAAAGGACTTCCTAATCTTCTAGTAATCAATGATAAATTGATCAAACAATAATATTATGATAAAAAGACAAGGGAATTTGCCAGAGATCAGGTGAACAAATTATATTGGCAAGGGATTCCAACAGGTAAAGTGTTACATAAAAGCATTGAAAATCTGTTTTATTTACAACATGAGATAAAACACCTTTTTGTAGTCAAGCCAACTTTTGTAAGATAAACAGATTCAGATGAAAAATTCAGGAAAATCATGAAGATCAAATTACCAGAGGAAGAATTATGGGAGAAACTTACAGATTTGTTGTAAAAATTAGTTTACAGTGAGAAAGGATGAAAATAGAGTTTTTTTTTTTACACAGTAAAACAGAGTTTTTAGACAGTAAATCAGTCAAAAGCAGTAGGTTAAAGTATATCAGAATAAAGAGTATCAAAAGTTAAAGAGTATCGTATGAAAGGTGAAGTTTAAAAATAGATTGAATATCAATTTCTAGTGTGAAGGACACCTCAACTAGCCAGACGCAACACCAATCCAAACAATATGCTATTTAATTTGAATAAATAGGATAGCTTGCAATTTGTTAAGAAACTGTCACTATCTTTTTGTAATAAGATATTTTATTTTCCAAAAAAAATTCCTAGGACTGTTCTAGGATATTTTGTACTACTTTTTTTATAAATACTTCATCATTTGAAGTATTAGTGTGGATTAATTGTTGAAGATTCTATAGCTGGAACATTCTGAACCTAAGGGTTTTTGTAATCAAGATCAAGTCAGAAAACTGGATTGTAAGGAATAAATCACCATATTACTGGATTCATGTGTTGGCCCACTAAATTGAAGTATTTTCTACTGTTATCTGTCAATTTTCTTATGTTTTTCATCCATTCATAAATGTGTTCTAAATTTTAATGTGAAATCAGGAATTTTTATATCATAATTTGTTAAAAGCACTCTGCTTTTGACTGGTTTTCATTTAAATGTTTTCTGCTAATATTCAGACTTGGGAACCCTTAATTTCTCCCTAATTTTGATTTACCCCTACCTTTTCACTCCGTATCCGGATCAAATAATTCTTAATTTCTATTTATCCCGATTAAATCCACTTCACCAATCAGCCTTTGAAGATCTTTAGTGACTCTGCTATCTTTCCCTGTGAAAAATTGATTTTAGACCTTGATCCTGATCTTTCTGCTTGACAAATCTACTCCATCTACCCAATGGATCACAGATTCATATCTATCCATCTCATTAGGTTATTTTCCCACCAAAACAAATCGAAACCCCAAAACCAATTTTCCCTATATAACTAGCCTAAAATCAGATATAAAAAACAAAGTTAAATATTATAAAGAGAGCCCTCTCTGAGCCTTAGGAAGGCTAGATCCTAAAGCTTAAAAGTAGGTTTGTGGTTACCTTTAATATTCTTTAAACTATAAATCAAAATCTCACAACTTTGGGAATTATTAGAGTGATAACAAGATCCACTCCTAGTATGATAAGTACCTCCTTGTAGCCTTCATTTTGGAGATGGATGGTCCTTGAGTTGGCCTTCTCCTACTTTATCTTAGTAGTTTCCTTCTCCAACAACTTCTCATCCTTATTGATGGTCAAGACTCCTTTTCTTAACTCACTATAGATCATCTCCCATTTCTTCCTGTGTAAACTGATTTTATCCTACAAGGGGAAATTGGTCATGTCCAGAGACAAGTCCACTATTCTCAACTATGTCTCAAAGGGGAGGGACTGAAATGAAGGGTGATACGAGGAAAATTTCATCTGATTCCTTTCCAGGTCCATAGCTTCCAAGAGCCTAGTTTGACATGGCACTGAATGAGAGTCCAAATATTACAACACATCATCCTTACATTTCTTGTTCCTCTTCTCTATCTATTGCCCTTCCTCCCATTTAGGGACTGTTGTTAATGTGCTTCCAATTGAGCCCAGGATTTCTACCTTAGTTGAAATGGAGGTGGAAGCTTGTTGGGGATCCTCTAATTATACCTAGAATCATGGTTTATCTAGGTTCTTCTCGATCAATTTGACCTAAATATCCTCCTATGTCTGCTCTTTGAGCTTTGGTTTTCTTGGTCGACGATGCATCCTCCATCACAATGTCTTATGCCATATCAATAATCCTCTTATGATGTTTTTCCTTTGTGCTTGGTGTCTCGAATTTCATCTCTATATTGATGGGTCATGAATCAATATTAGTCTTCCATTCTAATTTTGGTTTATATTCATGTTCATAGGAAGAGACATTAATCTCTTTCCATCTACTAGAAATAATACCATGAGGATCATAATGCCACACATCTCCTCTTTCAAAGCTTAATTCCTTTAACATAATTTCAAGCTGTTGGAAAGCTTGCCCAGTTTTCACAAAAAAGGGGCTTAGAACCATGGAAAGCTTGAACATATAACCATTTTTGGTAGGGACAAAATGGATTTGGTATGTGTTTAGGCTCTTCCTGATGAACTCCAAGGAAAAATTTCTCATGGGAATGAATACAGGTAGCTGGTCCGGAGAAATTTCAGACCCATATACCCAAATTTCGATGTAATCTTCAAACAAGTACTAGTCACCCACCGTAGCATCCTTGTTGAGTTGAATAATTTGTATTTGTTGGGGCAAGACTCTAGGAGGGGGAACTTCGTTGATAAGTTTATAAGCAGTGGCCGTGAAAGTAGAGATAAAGCATGAAAGCCCCTCATTGTTGGGCTTCTTCTTCAGATAATTGTCCGAGTCAACCACATATTTCCTTTTCTTATGGGAGTCTACAAGGTTGATGCCTAGGTAATCAAATTCCTCCACATGAGTGTAAAGGAACAGATAAACCACTATGGAGTAGTACATGAAGTAGGAGGATATGTAGTATTGGTTACTCTGGAATTTTTGAGCTTCAACCATAAAATATGGAATGTCAAGGACAATATCTAGCTTCATCTCCTTATAAAAGATACCTAGATATGCCTTGGAGACATTAGTTGTCTCCTCCTCACCAAAAAAAATAGGATAAAAAACAAAATGGGTTGCACAGACTCTGAAAAAAAAAGAAACAAGAAAGTTTTATGATTTGGAAGGAAGTTGTGCATTTGGGGCCAAAATTAGTTGGAGAAAGACTCGTTTATCTCTAGCTGAGAGCCCAATGTAATCATATAAGAGTGTGGTCTCTGTAAACTTCTCCAAATTTGAGACTTTAAGATAAATGAAGGTGTTATGTTTCAATTCGAGGGTGATGTCCATAATTTTCTCCCTAGTAGAGGAAATACAACATTTTTTATCTTTGACGTAGGTGGCCATAAGCTAGGATATGAACTCTGGGAAAGGGTATATCATTGAGGCAACAAGATGGTACAATCCCTACTCAATAACTCGAAATGGATCTTCCTTATCTAGGTAGTAGCCATAAAAGTCGAAATGAAGGTTTGATAGTTTCAAAGGGAAAAAGGAATCATGAATTTCCCCCTCTATTTCCATGAAGGGTTCAGTGTGGTCTGAGGGTTTTGGATGTTTTGTTTTTGAGGTTTTTGGAGAGTCCTTATTTAATTTAAGTATGGTGAAAATTTGTGTATGGACAATGAGTCTATGGATTGCCTAGTAAGCGGAGGGAATTAGACGTTGAAAACACATGAAGGTCCTATGCTGATTGATAATTGGGTAGATGAAGTTGTGAATAGGCGAAGTAGTGAGACACAGAACTGTTGGCGAGGAAACAGGTCTCGCAGGCAGGACCCAGTTTCAGGGACTGGGGCCAAAAAAGGAGTTTGTTGTAGTCTAGAACCACGCTGGCATTTTCACCCTACTCCGGAGAGTAGAGAGTCTCACTCGAGGCGTGTTGCGGCCACATGCAGAAGAGGAACAGATCGGTAGTGGTGGATGGATCCGCAACTTGAAGCTAGCATAGAATCATTTGCATACATAACATCATACATAGAATATCTTCTCAGAACATTATGCAGATACTAAGCAAATAAAATTTTAAGGTACCATAGACATCATGCATGCATGTAACTCATATAACAAGACAGCAACCTTCAAGTATATTAATAACCTTCAGCTGGATCCATAGTTACATTGCTCAACAGGAAGAGCTTACAGTTCTATTACAAACGTCCCACAGGACAGAGAGATAGATAATACAACCATGATAGATCAATAGAAGCCTAAGAACTAAAAGGATTTCGTACTCAGGACAGATCTCTTCTACAGCGTCTGCTCGATCCTCTTTAATCCCTCTAGATCTATGCTTGGTCTCCTTTTTGGCTGGGTGATGGCCTATTTATTCACCCGCCGGCGCAACTGCTAGTTTCTCTTATGTTCTTCTTCAGCTGCTTTCGGCTTCTTTATGTTGGCTATGAGTTCCACTATCTGTTTTTTGTCCTATATTCTCTTCGTCTGCACTTATCTACGTCAGCCTCATCAGCTATCTCCTGTTCTTCCGCAACCTCGGCAGCTTCGTTGCCTACCATTGTTGCGCCTGCCATGTGTCGATCCGCAACCCAAAATCTGTTCCTTATTCAAAATTCAAAACAAGGGCCCCAACAAGCCCCGACCACAGTTTCTTGACTCGTCCCGAGTCAATCGCAAATCACTGTTTCCACCTCCATAGCTCCGCTGGACCTCGTGCCCTGTTCTTGCTGCGCACCTTCACTTTGCTGTCCAAACAAGGGCCCCAACTTCGGGACCTTGCTCAACGCTGAAGCCTTAAGCTCATTGAAGGTTGTCACAACCTGTTGCCACCCCTATAATATTGCATCTGTCTCCGTGGCGATCTTGGTGACAGCTTCTTCCCTGAAATTCGTCAGTACAGCGCCGAATACCATGCTGATTTGGGTTCCGGCCTTGGCGACTAACTGTTGCATTATCCGGGCGTTGATTTGGAGGGGCTGGCGAAGCTCTCGAATTTCCTACTTGGCCATTACCGAACTGGCCTCTGTCTGTTGGATCTAGATCTCCAGAGCATCTGCCTGGGCGTATAGCTGGTCCATCTATGAGGGGTCCGTGGCATCCTGAATTTCTTTTGATAGTTGTTGCAGTTGAGCTGAAATGGGCTGAGTCTTTACTATAAGGGTCGTCGAGCATTCATGTAGACCTTTCAGGAGGTCATAGGCATCTTGCACTGTAGTACTAAGAGCTTCCTGCATCTTGGTGACCTGGCCCTGTTTCTCCGTAATATGTGCTATGTAGACTACCGCTAGGACCGGTAGGGCTGGTCGTGCTGCTAATGCTACCTAGAGCTCTGAATTTTCCTAGTGGAGGTCGGTGAACGCCACCCTAAGGTGGATTGCTCACTGTAATACACCTGTTTCTAACACATCCGCTGGAATCCGAGTGTAATGAGCCATTACTGCAAGCCATAGTCCCGCAAACACCCTGGTCACTTCGTTCATCTGGTCCTGGAGCTGCCCGTGTGCCGTTGTGAGCTACTAACACTATTGAGTAATCACGATTATCTGTTGCTGCTGTTGGTCACACCTCAGAGTGGAGTCTTTCCGCCTGCTGGGCTGCTCTCTAAATGAAGTGGTACAGCTGAGGCGTGCCCCACGTCTCCATGTTGTTGGCCCCTGAAGTACCTTGATCCGGCCGCCGCTCCTGCAGTGGTTGCCCACTGGAAATTGATCTAGTGGAGTGTTCTTGAGGGGATGGCGAAGGAGTTGGATGGGGTGTAGAGTCCACCATATTCAGGTCCGGCCGCTCCTCCTGATCAATTTGGAAGGCCTGCTGAAGTGGAGTAGGCTCAAGTTGTGTCCCAGTCGTGTCTGCAATGATTTGCGTCATCTGTGTGATTAAATCAGAAAAAGTGATATGGGGGTTGACCGGTGGTATCATTTTTGTACTTGAGTCGGCCTCGATCCTGTGGTCCCCATTGATTAGATCCTAAATTATTGGGTCTGATACAGTGGCAGATGAGTTGGATGGTGCGGATGAAGTGGTAGGTGGGAGTGGATCGCTACGAGGTGGTGGAATACAGATTTTTATGAAGTCGAAGGGGTCAATGGGAGGTTGAGGTGGAATCCCGCCTATTTCCCCTGTCTCGATGAGTGGTTCTTCCTGGATGGGTACCCCTGGGCTCAGTGGCCGGGGTGGATCCTCCTCAGTGAGGTCAACCACCAGACTTGACTCTATGGTTTTGGCCCTCTTGGCCTTAGGAGCCTCTAGGGGGTTTGCAGACTTATTCTTTTCCCCCAGCGGGGTGTTCACTGGACTTGGTGAAGTAAACAAAACATTAGGAATGGGGGAGGTGATGGAGGTCGTGGAGAGAAGCGGGTTGGACTGAGAAAGTTGAAATCAAGAAAAAACAGGGAAAGGAGTGGCACCGCTTGAGACTACTTGGACCACTTCATTGAGGCTTCATACTTGTGTGTTTAGTTGGCGAATGAGTGGGAAGAGCTGCAAGTTGGAGACCCTTTTTGTCACCTCCACTTCTGATTCGCCAGGTAGTTGTTGTGGTAGCATTTTGTCGAAATTGTATGTGTATACCCCGCTTTGAACTTCCATCGCGACCCCTGCCCACAAAAAAACTTCATTGTGGAAGGCTGCATCGTCGAGTTTGAATTTCTGCGGCCTCATCTGAAATGTCTCTTCTGGCACGCAAGTAGGGTGGAGGAAGGTGTGCTTGTGGCTGACCCCGAAACAGACTTGCTCGTTGTATCCATCCAGTAGATTCCTGGGAATCCTTTGCTGGCTTGTCACCACATCAGTAATTAAACCATACCAACTCCAGAAGGCCTCTGCATTGACCTCTTTGGTGCTGCGATCCCCCAACACCTTCCATGGGACGAATTTCATTGCGAGAGGCTGACCTTCCTCTATTTCTACTGGTAGCCTAACAAGGGGGGCATGCCACTTCCACATGGCTAGCACGACGATCAAGTATCCATAGATGAAGCTCGTTGCCCTCTTGTAATTATCCTCGCATGCGTCGAATAGCTCCTTCAGCAAGAAGGAGCACCAGTTCAGCTTGGCCCCCTGGATGCAGTGCTACACAATGGAAATGGTATCCAGGGTACATTCCCCCTTGGTGTAGTGCCTCATTTTCTTACTGGGAATGAGGAAACACATGAACCTGACTTCGAGCTTGTTGATGAGTTCCATTTTCGCTCCCTTTCCTCCCCGCTGGGTGCCATATTTTGCATAATAATCCACGTCCCTCGATTTCTTTTCCCTTTTGGAGGTGGTCTGGCATGCGGAGGATACATTCGAGCCTTCCTGTGAGAGCCCTGTGAGCTGTTGAATATCCTCGACATGGATTGAAATTTCTTTTCCCAACCACAAGGACCCGTTCTGAATTCGATTAAGAACTTGGTACATTGCATGGTTGCTCCTGTCATCCTGTATACTGGTAGGTTCCTCAAATCAAGAATGGAGGACTGTTGAATGCCTCGAAACTCAGGAAAAATCCTTGTTGCTACTTGCTTTGCTTTTGTGGTATAGCTCTCCATGTACATTTGGTGTTTAAGTGCTGGGAACTCGAAAGAGTCAGTGAGGTCTGCATCGATGAGGGCAGCACTATCATACTTCCCGACGAGGGACTCCATTTTATGAATCCGACTGTCGAGTTGTTGTTCTACTACTGCTGGATTGGCTCTTGTCATCTGTGTGTGGCGTTGATACACTTTCAGAATAGTTCTCGGCCCCTTCTCTTGGCTCTTTGCTTCGGGACACCTCTACTGCTCTGGTTCCGCTCCAATTGCCTTTGTGACTTCAAAAATTTCTAACTCTAACTCTGATCTCTCCGGCATTCTCGTGATTTTCTTCATGTAGGCTATGTAATTAATCGGCACAAGTGAGGTTGATGAGACCCCATAACGAATTAATTCCTGTTGGCATTCTCCACAGTGATAATCGTGTGATCAGTTGCCTGTTGGGGTGTGTTCTGACATCTGCTGATGGTGGTATGGGGAAATGAGTGGAAACGATGGTTGAGGTTACTTCGAATTATGGAAAAATGATTACCGCAAAGTTACTTCTAATTATGGAAATTTTGCAAATCTTGGCAATCCTACGGATTGACACAAGTACTAAATGAAATGGTAGGGACTGACACTTGACACATTTTCTTATCCTACGAGGAAGACACGCTGGATGCACCCCTCCTCGACCATAATCAGTTGAGGTGCGGTCCCCGCAACCTAGCGGCTATTGACGACTTATGCATGGACAACGAACACTACCTACGCTCATCCCGATTGCTGGAGAGTTATTCAACTACTGTAATCTACGGACTTCTCTCGGGTGCGATAGTTATTAACAGAAAGCTAAATAAACTTAGTCTAGTAGGGCTTCATGCGTGCGCCATTCACCCACCCAGGTAAAACAATACTGTCCTGTTGAGCCAACCGAACGGCTCCGGAATCCTTAATCTCGACGATGAAGTAGGGTCCCAACTAATGCATCTACAGTCTTCCCAGTGCAGAAATTATATACAATATGCATGTATATATCCAAACTCTCCTGATCTCACAATATTTAACTTCTTGCAAAATACAGAATCCTTCCACTATAATTCTTGTGGAGATTTAATCAACAATTTCAAAACACATGAAGCAATAAAAACACACATAACATAGTTGTTTAACGGGAAAGCCTGAAGCTAAAAACCCCAACTATCATATTATGTAACATGGAGATCATATGAAAATCTCATACAAACATAAAAATCTTATCACAAGCTCTCAGTACAGTACAATCGTCATACACTAATCAGGACCATTCTTGCAAATCCATGCACCGATATTTGCCTCCTGCTAGCCTCCCTCCACTGTGCAATCCAAGCTGATTATAAAGACCAATTCAATGTAATCCCACTCTCCTTGACTACTTTATTATCATTGTGTTGAAGCCTCGAAAATCGCTGCAACAACATTGGGGGATAACCACCCGGTCCGGACCTTAATACAGCTCCTTTTCCGTTTATGATAGTGGCTCCGACTGGTTTAACTAGGTCCAGTTACCTTTTCCCTATCGCTATTGGTTTATGATGTTTCCTTAAATACCAATAGACATGGATATCAGATCAATTCTTCTTGCTGATCAGGCAAGAGAATGACCCTTAAGCTGATTTGGGTTCAGCCAAACCACAACTAAGATTTTGCCTCTTTGAGAAGAGGACTTAAAAGAACGTAAATTTAATCTAATTGCAAACTTATTCTATAATGCAAGCAAAAAGAAATTAATCTAAATCCTATCTCAATCAGGTAGATGAAAATCTAACCCAACTAAGAGCAAGATAATTAAGTGATGAGAATTAAAATATGTATGGCTTTTAATTAATGTCAAACTAATGAATAAATTCAATTAGTTCACATTTGTGAGTACCAAAACACATTCTATTGAGACCATTTGACTAAAATAATAAATCAACCACACTCCGGAAGAAATTCACAAAAATGATATCGATTATCATATCAGTCAAACTAATAATTAAACAATAACATGTGGAAGAAATTCACAACACATTACTATTTAATAAATCAGTGTTATAAGATATATTTCTGAGTAATGGTTATTCAGAAATCAGAGTTTAATTCATAAGAGCAGAGATACTTAACAATTTGAGACAAATTATCCACATCAACAGAAATGCCAAAACATGAATAAAATGAAACAACAATTTTATTAAAATAAAAATGAAACTGGTATTTGATACAGAAAGGCCAAATATACCAGTTAATTGAATATGCTTCTCTGATCCTGGTCTCTAACAGTACTTTACATTACTTGAATTTCTGCTTTCAAGACTAGAGCTGCAGAAATGCAAACTCTTCCCATCATGCATAATAAAAGACATAAAGCATAAACCCTCAATAATGTTCAGATCTAAAACTTTCTCTCCTCCCCATCTACAATTCTAAATTCCTATTACAGAAATGCTTCTAGAAGTCTGGAATTGCAGAGGAGAGCAGCCCCTTTTACATTTTGCAATCTGCAATTTATAATCCTTCCAAAAGTATTTTTAGAATAGAGTTTGTTGAAGAAAAATCTGCCCAATCCAACTTTAATTGCTCAAGAATTCCAATCTTTAATTGCTGGAGTCTTCTCATTGATTGAAATATTTTTCTTCAATATCCCTTCTATTGTTTTTTCCTGCAAAAAGAAATTAAAATGATTTAAGATGCAAAAATAAAATCCAAATATTATTTCTAACAGTAAAACAAATCCAATCAAATTCTATTTAAATAAATAAAAAGGAAATTTAAGCTTCTTATTGATACTCATAACGATCTTAATTAACCAAGGATAATATTGATGCATGAATCTGCAATTAGAAGAGGATGGGCAAATGAAAATGAAGAAAATAAAACTCAGAAAATTGATTTTATTTTTAGAAATTCGGAGCTTGATCTTCTGCCTGATTTTTGACCCAATAAATGATCAAATCTGTTATTGAAACCTCCTCAGAAATGTTCTCCTTGATTTTCTCTTTCCAATGAGCCGTCCTGGGCCTCATTTGGCTAAGTAAATCTCAATTTATTAGCCTCCAAAGTTGACAAGTCAAATCTGAAATAAATCTGGAAATTTTGTTGCTGGGCTAAAAAAAACAGATTTTTAATTAAAAATCTAGATCTAAATTAGATTCTAATTATCTAAAAGTTAATCCTAATTTAATTGTTAATCATAAATTAAACTAATTAAATATTAATCTAACTAATTAATATAATTAACTATTTATAAACAAATTAATCTAATTAATAATAAATCTAATTAAATTAATTATATTCTACATATTAATTAATTTAATTAATTTAAAATTAATTATTTTAGATATTAAATATTAAATCTAATATTAAATTAAAACTAAACTACCATTAAAATAATATTAAACTAACATATACTAACACTCTACTATACTAATATTACATTAATACTATACTAACACTACACTTTAATATAAAACTAAACTAACAACTAGCCTACCACTTAAATTAATACTAACAAATACTTAATTCTAACATTATAATATAAAACTAAACTAACACTAACAACTAACTTAAAACTACACTAACCTAACTCAAACTAACATTACACCTATTCGAATTGAACTAACACTACATTAAATCAACACACTACCCTAAACTAACATAAGACTTAGACTAACCTACCACTAACAACATAGCCTTTAAATAACTCACCGCATTGTCATGAAATAAACTCATTAGATCGCATCGGAGCAAATGAATTTTAATCGCATGAGGTTAGTCGCATCGGGAAAAAATATATGAGCTCATCGCATCGGGAGAATTGAATGTGACTCAATCGGAGTTTTTAAAAGATACACCCGATGCATTTCTCCGATGCGATGAAATTTTTTTTTATTTTTATTTATTTATTTTATTTTATTATGTTTTTTGTTTTTTATATATTTGTTTTTAATATAAAAAATTTTAAATTTAATTAAATTAATTATATTTAATATAATAATTAATTTAATTAATTCAAAATTTAATGTTAAAAACTAGTTTATTGTTTTTTAATTTTATTTGAGTGATGTTAAATTAGATTATGAATTTGTCTAAGATGATGATTTGCCTATCTAAATTACAGCCACTTTGTTATTTAGGATTTTTTGGATTTTTCGAGTTTTGATTTATTTGAAAATTGGAGTAAATTATTGAAATCCCGATGCTTTATGATTTGGTTGTATAAGTAAAAATAAAAATTGTTAGTAATAACTAATCTAGGGGTTAATATTTAAACTAAATGCATTATTAAATTCTGCAATTTTTAACCCAGGCGACATAATTGATCGGACTTCAAAGGAGTGCTATTTACAAACCGGTTGACCAAATGAGATGAAACAAGCGTCAACAGGAAGCTTATAAAAAATCGATTTTAACCAAACAATCAAAACAAAAATCTAAAGAAAATGAAAAATTAACAAAATCGTAAGATAATTGACTTAATAAAAATCCTAAAAGGTATTTTGCCAAAAATTTTATAGAAAGGGTCCCCATTATTTGATGTGAACGAGCTAAAAATGGGGGGTTGTTGTACCGTACAACACATTGGCAACTCCAATGTATATATAGATGCAATCCATGAATAGATAGTCTACTTGCTCTTTCACCTATCTCTCCACTGGTCTCCACTGAAATTGTCCATGCACTGTAGTTAACTGATGTATTCTTCAGTTGATTAATGAGTTAATATTTAGTGAATTAATTATTAATTAATTCACACCACTCTCACTAGTGTATCAATCAGTTAGACTAGATACAACTAGCTCAACTGTGTCTAACTGAGTTAAACTGAACACAACTACATAAACTTCGTCAATCAACTCCACCAATGTTGTGTAACCAGCTCCAAAAATAGAAGAAAAGAGATATCAATGCCTTAGAAATGAGCCACTTCGAGGGGGCAACCTCCAATACATTACATAAATGAACAATTCTTGGATGATACAATTTACCAAACCTCCTTTCTATATATAGGATTCCATGGGGCCCTAATGTAATCCTAGTGGGCCACAATGTAATCCTAGCCGACCTAACAATACTAATTTAAGGGCCCAATATTATTTTTCCTTCCTCATCAAGTTCTGGCAATATTGTTTGAACTGGAAGATTTTCACCTATAACCTTCTTTAAGCATGAAACATGGAAAACTGGATGTACTCGCGAAGAAGCAGGAAGCTCCAATTTGTATGCCATAGTACCAATCCTTTGCAACACCTTGTAAGGACCATAGTACTTTGGCGATAATTTATTATCCTTCTTAGCTTGCTTGAGGGACATTTGTTTATATGGTTGTAGCCGTAAAAATACCCAATCTCCCACATCAAAACTTCTCTCGCTGCGATGTTGATCTGCCTGTTGTTTCATTCGATTTTGTGCCAAATTCAGGTTATCCTTTAAGAGTTGGAGAACTTCTTGCTGATGCTCGATGTGATCTTCCACCGCTTGAACCTTCGAATTTTCCCTTAAAGATGATGTGATGGATGGTGGATGATATCCATAAAGTGCCATAAATGGGGTCATTTTTGCTGCAGTATGGAAGGAAGTGTTATACCACCATTCAGCAAGAGGTAACCACTTGACCCATTGTGTTTGTTTATCAGATACAAAATAACAAAGATATCCTTCCAAACATTTATTTACTATCTCAGTTTGACCATCAGATTGAGGATGATAAGATGAGCTATGAGCTAATTGAGTACCCAAACAAGAAAATAACCCCGTCCAAAAATTTCCAGTAAAAATGGGATCTCTGTCGCTCACAATAACCCTTGGGCTTCCATGTAGCTTTTGAATTCTATCCATAAATGTAGTAGCAACTGCACTTGCTTTAAATGGATGAGATAATGCACAAAAGTGTGCATACTTGGTAAGTCTATCAACTACCACCATGATGACACTCTTTCCTTCGGACTTAGGTAAACCCGTGATAAAATCCATTGAAATCTCCTCCCAACGTTGACTTGGAATGGATAAAGGTTGTAGAAGTCCCGGGGTCTTAATTGTTTCCACTTTATTCTGCTGGCAAACCAAACATTCCGCCACAAACTTTTGAATATCAGATTTAAGGCCATCCCAACAAAATTCTTTCTTCACCCTGTGGTAAGTTTTTAAAAATCCTTAGTGTCCTCCTAAAGGAGAAGTGTGCAATTCCAGAAGAATCTTTTGTTTTAGTTGGGAATTCTTGCAAAGATATAAGAGATCTTTGTACCATAAGGAATCATTTTTCCAACTAAATGTATCAGATGTACTAGGATGTACTAAATGTAGTTAACTGATGTATTCTTCAGTTGATTAATGAGTTAATATTTAGTGAATTAATTATTAATTAATTCACACCACTCTCACTAGTGTATCAATCAGTTAGACTAGATACAACTAGATCAACTGTGTCTAACTGAGTTAAACTGAACACAACTCCATAAACTTCCTCAATCAACTCCACCAAACTCACTCACATGAGTTATAACTGAAGTCTCCATGCAATAGCTCCACTTAACCCTCAGGAATAGCATAATTCCTTCTGTCAGTTGTTGTGCCACATATGTGCACTGAACTGAAG
The DNA here is from genome assembly GCA_034641835.2 of Pinus albicaulis. NCBI lineage: Eukaryota > Viridiplantae > Streptophyta > Pinopsida > Pinales > Pinaceae > Pinus > Pinus albicaulis. The sequence goes on from CM076582.1 coordinate 1,383,603,029, forward strand.
TGCTCCAAGAGAATAAGATAATGTTTATAGTCCAAATATTATTAAGAGCTAATAATATTTGACATATCTATTTTTAGACTGGCAATCTAAAAATAGATTCTGCCCAATATGTCTAAAAATAGAAATCCATCTATTTTTCCAACTTGACCAACCATCCACAAATAGCATACTGCAACTCATAGAATATGATCGACATGTCTTAAAATAAACATAGTCTAAAAATAGACTTTGCGCCAAAAATCACCTGTGTGGGCCCCACCTAGTTTAGGTGATTATTTTCCAACTAGGATCAGGAATGATGTTTCAGGATGCCTCCTTCATTGTTTCTTGTTGCAATATTCAACACCCAGAAACTTCTAGAACCTGCTATCGTATAGGAGGACCTTACCTCCAACCTGGAACGTTTTTCTCTTGATGTGGCGATCATGCCACGCCTTCTGCCTATCTTTCTAAACCTTTTCATGAAACTCGGCAAGGAACCTAGCCTCGTCAAGTTCTTGTAATTCGTTTAGGCATTCCTGGAGTGATTCCTCTTCCGAGAACTTCAGGGAGGTGGCGATCAGAAGACTCAGTATGGTGAACTCGGGGAGAATCATAGCTTCACAGCCATACACCAGCTGGAAAGGTGTTTGATTATTCAAATGCTTTACCGTTGTTCTATACACCCACAGTGCAGCTGGCAACTGTTCGTCCCAATCATCCCACTTGGCATTGCATATCTTCGTCAAACCCTTTTCGAGGATTTTTTTGAACGCTTCAATAGTGCCATTGGCCTATAGGTGGTACGGGCTGCTTTTGTGATGTTGGATCATGAAGGTGTCTAGCAGCGATTGGATCATTTCATTAATGAAGTGTGTACCTTGATCATTGGTTAAGATCCGTGGGGAGCCAAAACTGTTGATGATGTATTCAAAGATGAACCTGGATTATGTATCTGCCGTACAGTCCCATACTGCCGCTGCCTCGACCCATATGGTGAGGTAGTCTATGGCGGTGATGATGTATCGGGCCTTGGAATGCCTAGCTACCGGGGCTATGGGGCCTACGAAGTCAACAACCCACTTCTCAAATGGGCGCAACACATTCATCGGGGGTAATGGTAGCTCATCTCTATGAGAGGGCCTCCCTGTTCTCTAACAAACATCGCATTGCTTGACAAACGATTTACTATCTGCATGGACCATCGGCCACCATAGTCCAACTTGTAGCACTTTCTTGGCGGTGGGTTTTGCCCCCACGTGTCCTCCCGCAATGCCACTATGGCACTCCACAGCACGGCTTCACGTTCATGTTCGAGGACACACCTTCGCAGAATCTCATCAAGGCCCAATTTATACAACTGCCCCATAATCAGTTGGTAATCAGTGGCGCGGATGACCAGGTGTCTTTTCTGGATCGGGTATAGTGCTGAGGACACTACCCCGTGGTTAGGTAAGTTGCGATGTCGGCCAAATAATCCGGTATGGCTTCTACCCAGAAAAAAACAGCATTAGGCAGCTGATCATCGAGAGAGCCCTCGTTCTCACCCATCTCCAGCCTGGATAAGTGATCAGGCCCGACATTCAACCTCTCGGGCTTGAAAATCACTTCGAAGGTGAATTCTTGAAAGAGTAGGAGCCATCAGCATATCCGTCCTTCCAAAACGGGCTTATTGACTAGGTACTTCAATGTGGAGTGATCAGTAAAGAACTTAAACTTACCTCCTAGGAGATAGTGGCAAAAATTCTGGAGCAAGTACACCATTGCAAGGGCCTCCCTCTCCGTGGTGGTGTAATTATGCTCTGCATTAGACAGTTCGTGGCTGGAAAAGTAGACAGGGTGGTCAACTGTCGTTTACCCTGGTTGCGCCAAGACAACCCGAAGTGCAATACTAGAAGCATCGATATGCACGTGGAACTGCTTATCCCAATCTAGATGAACCAGAATGGGTGTCGTTGTCAGCTTCTCATTTAAAGTTTCAATGGCTAACTTGCAGTCATCTATCCACTGGAACACCTCTGACTTGCGTAGTAACTTTTCCAAAGGAGCAGTTATCTTCGCATAGTTCCCGATGAACCATCTATAATAACCCATGTGCCCCAGCAGTGACCTCAACTACTTCACCATTTCCAGGGCTTCCATGTGAATGATCACTGCTACCTTGGCGAGGTTGACGAACCCTTTCCTCCACACCACATGTCCTAGGAGCGTTCCTAATGGAACCGCAAAGATGCATTTCTTTAGGTTCAAGGAAATTTTCAATTGTCGACACCGATCAAACATCATGCGTAGCAGGGTGGCAGGGTCTTTCATCAAACTGTAGATGTTCCAATCATCCATGTAGACTTCCAGGAACTTATGAATGTATTCCTAGAAAGAAGCTATGACAATCCTGGAAAACACAGCAGGGGCATTCTTCAACCCGAACGGCATCACGTGATATGCAAAAGACCCCCACTCGGTGGTGAACGTCATTTTTGTCTTGTCCTCTTCCGCAATGTGCACCTAATGGTAGCCTGAGAACCCATCAGTGAAGGAGTAGACCTCATTTCCCACAACATTGTCCAATACTTCATCGTTGAATGGGGTGGGAAATGGGTCATGGATGCAGGCGTTGTTCAAACTTTGATAATCCACATAGATGTGGATTTCTGACTTTTACTTCTTATTCTGAATGACGATGGGACTCACCCACTCTGCTTCTTCCACAGGGAATATTAGACCTGCCTTCAGCATTTTATCGATCTCCATCTTGAATTTCTCCTTAATCCGCGGGTTCAGCCGGTAAGGTCGATGCTTCACTGGCCTGGCGTTCGGTTTCAGCACAATTCGCATTTCTCCGAGGTCCCCTTTGATGCCTTTTAAATCCGCAACCGATGAAGGGAATAGGTCTTCATATTCCTGGAGGAGACTGAAAATTTCCTTTTTCGTCTCCTCATCCCAGTAGTCCCCAACTGTAGCCATTTTGGGTTTTTCCTCTGTGCCAATGTTTAGTTTCTTTGTCTTCAGTGGAAGTATATGGACTCCTTCAATGGTAGGCTCTTATTTAATGTTTCTCTCTCCTTCTGTCTCTTCAAAGTATAGGTGCCTCAAGTCCTCCAAACTGTCATCGTCTGGCTCGCTATCGATCCATTGGTAAGCCAACTTACATCTGCCATCAAGATTCAGTACTAAGGGCCTCCCGTCGGTGCTCGGATCATGGAAAAATAGTACCCCTTTTATGGCCTATAAAGCTTGAGACACAAGCTCTGTCTTCCCCTCGAATTAAAATCACTGAAAAAATTTGTTCGCAACCTCCTGCCAAGAACTAGTCCCTCTCTTTCTTTCTTCTTCTAAGTACCAGGCATGTGGGATGGTATCCAAGGAGTGGAAAAACCGATGTACCCACGGCTCCTTTGGGTACCCTACACTTTGCCACTACTCCTGACAGGTTTTCAGGTGGTCTCTCAAATCAGAAGTTCCTTGGTGTCTTTGCTTGCTTCGGGGTCCTTCGTCTTCCTTGAACCATGCTTTCAAAGCCTCCACCACACAACTCCACCGCGACAGGTAGTTGCGGTGATTTTTCCACCACCTGGTTGATGTGGACTCGAGTGCTACGTCCAAGAGTGGTATCCTATTTTCCTCCAGTACCTTGTCTTCCACTTTCGCAATGAAGCTATTTAATGCTTTCATATTGGAAAAGGTGGTACTCCCTTATCTCAGCTCCAATCCAATGGACTCTGGCAATATCGGCACATCTCCTCATGCTGGTCTCATACCCACCTTGCTGCCAGTCCTCCCAAGCTAGTTTCGACCCCAGCTCCGAGATCTGGACACTGCGCCAACTTACAGAGCCAGTTGTTGTCAGGTTAATATATTCCTCCCACTTCCCGGTTGTCATCTGATAGAGGTTGTCCAATATCTGAGCATCCTCCCTATTATCCACAGTTTCTGTATATCTCGAACCTTGATACGAGTAGAGAGGCTGAGTGACTCGGACCTCTCCATCTTCAAAAATCATCAGCTCCTTTTTTAGGTCGATGATGGCACAGTTTTCAAAAGCCTAGTCGATTCCTAGCAATGCAAGGTAGGGATCTTTGTCTCCCATAATATCGATGACCTCAAAATCCATGTAAGTCTTTACAACTGCGATATCGACCTCGACATCTTCGAGTTTTCCGATCGGCACAATGCAGTACTAGTTAGCCATCCTAAGCTGGATTGGCGAGTAAGTCAGTCGTGGCCGCCCAAGAGCCTCCCACGTCTTCCGAGGCAGGATATTGACGTTGGATCCCAAGTCGAGCATGGTGTCTCTGATCTAAAATCTCGTAGCCTGCATGTTTAGCCAGAACTCTTTTCCCGTTCTTCTTTTGTTTTTCTTTACTCATTGTACATACTGGGGTGTTGTGTTCAAGGATTCCCTTGTTCCTGTGTTCCCCTGCAATACGTCCTCCAGGATATGCTTGAGTTGTTCCTACATCGAAGCATTGTCAACAATTTTGAGGAATAGGTGGAGCCATTCCTCAATCAGAGCCCCCGTAGTGCTCTATTCTCCGATATCATGCTTCACGGGTACCTCAATACCTTTGTCTCCCCCCAGCTGGGCAAAAGTCTCTACCTCCTCCTGGAAATATTTCTTCTACATTTCTGGCCTGATTAGTTGTTTCAGGGATGCGGGCCTAATCACCCGTATCGGCTCCTTTTCACGAGCATCCTCTCCCTTTTTCTTTCATCCTCGCGTCACTATGGCTACGTTTTGCATTGCTGGAGTTGTTTTCCCTCGAGGTTCTACGTTTACCAGATTCGTGCCCCTCTGCCTTGCTCGTTCCTCCCACTTCTTGATAAGTTCAGGGTAGTCCTCTATCGCATGGGTGTTCACGCGGCACTGGGAACACCATGGTCTTCTGGGTAGGAGGAATTTCCAGGCCACATGACCCTCCTGATCATAGTTGTAGCATTTCAACGGACCCCGTCACCCTGTGCGCCCTCCGCACATGCCGCTTCCTCTGCCTCTGGGAGCCTCATTCAGCCTGTAGGAGGGCCGGTCCAATCAATCAACCAGTGCATCTAGAGCTCTGCACTGTTCGGTGTTGTGAGTCGTGGAAGCACAAAAATCACAGTATAAGTTGTTTGGAACATTAGAGTACTTCTGCAAAATCATACACTTCCAAGGTTGATGCCCCACCGTTCAAAAAATTTCGCAATACTCTGTTGCGGCCTGGGTTGGTTGATGTGGGAACCCTACATATGGTTGTTGCGGCGGATAGACCCCTTGCAGGTTTATCAACACGCCACCCCCAATAGGTGGAGTCCCCTGTACTGCTGCTACTGAGGGCCCCACTCTCGAGCTTAGCAATCGACGACACTCAGTTGCCACGTGCCCTTCCACCAGGCAGTGTGTGCACCAGAAATTCGGCCTGGCTGGTCTTATAGGCTGCATCTCCTTAAGTTTTTCGGTCAGATTGGCAGTATTATGTTGCAGTCCCAATAGGGATGGGTCTTGCGAGACCGGCCCTCCCCTATATTACTGAGGGTAGCTCGCCATTACCTCTATCTTCATATCCTGTTCAATAGCATCCGACAAGTTGTCAATATTTTACTGATTCGGGGGGGTTCATGTCAAGGGAAACAGAGCCTTGATGAACCAATCCCTCTGATGGTTTGGGTCGATCGGGTAGCTGAGTTTCTCGATCGCATCTTTGAACCTGTGCATCAACTCCCACACAGTCTCTCCTTCTCTTTGCTTGATCTCCCATAGTTCGGACAAACCTTGCTAGTCTGTTTGGGGAAGCTTAAATTCTTAGAAAAAATCTCGCTTGACGTCCGCAATTGCTGGATTCGGGTGGGCCTCTAACCACTTTATGAACCAGCGCAATGCCATTTCTCTCAGCATGGTTTGGAATTCTATTATTTTTCCTGCATCTGGCATCTGGCAAGCCCTCCATATGGCTTCACAGAGGTACAAATGTTTTTCCATATCGTCGTTACCCCGCCCAAAAAATTATGGGTACCGGGTGAATGACCCCGCCATATTCACTTGTGGAGGTGTGACTAGAATGAACCCTCTGGGTCCTGGTTACGTAATTATACCACTAGGAATTGCTATACTACTAGTAATGTTGCTATTAACATGCGTCGCTGCTGACAATGGACTGCTATGCAATTGACTCAACTCTTTTAACTTAACGAAAATTTCACTTAAAGTTTTATAGAGTACCAGGGGAAGGTAGGGATCCTTGCCATTCAAACTTTGGGAAGTAGGAATACCTGGAGATATGAATGTCGTCCTTTCTTGGAATAACCGCTGCATCACGACATACCACTCGCCATCGGAACCTTCTTCGGGCCGCACATCTGCATCTCCTTCATCAGACATCATCTCCCTCTTCCTCCTGGCTAGGCTCCCATGCACCCGCCACACTCCCACAACGGTCCCTTCCATCTCCTGGGGACCCACCTGGCCTTCCATATCCACTATCCTCTGAGGCGCCTCCTCTTGATCCTTCCGACTACTCCCTCACCGTTTTAACTCCCGCATCACCCTTTCTCGCCACCTATCGGTGATCTACGCCCTACAATGTGCACACCGCTCCCTCAACCTCCTTGTGGTATCAGCATCCATTCCCCCACTCATGTAGCATTTTTCCATTTCATGTAGCATTTTTCCCTTAGGCCCTTCCCCCAACACTGGAGGTTTACGCTTCCATGCACGATTTATGGAATTCCATCAGCCCTTCGTCCACCATCAGGGCCTTAATCCACAACGGAATTTCCTTTAGCGGCTTCCCTCTTAGTCCGGATCGGAAGATAGCCTCGGATTTGGAGAAGGACTGGTAGCACTCAGCGGAAACCTCCACAATATACCCGTCCAAGGTAGACTCTACCCATAAATATACAACGTGGTTCAACTCAGTATCTAGCCGATGCAGGGCCACCAGATCTCCATGCACCCACTTGCGGTTAATATTCCGTGATTTTTCCTTAGTCACCTTGGTCTGCAACCTCCGCAACCAATTATAGAGGTTGCTAGGGAATTTTCCCCAAAAGATCTTGTAAGTATCGCTGGCGGAATCTGAGAAAAGGACTAGATCCTTGAACACCTTCTCCTTTTGATTCGTTAGCTTCGCTTGCTGAGCTATAAACTGATCCAGGTGGTTTTCCCACCATCTCCGTACTTCTCCTTCGAAGATCCTTGATACCATGATCTATTCCCCTAATGAAGTTTAGGGTCTCAACAACGGAACCATTTGTTGGTGAGGAAACAGGTCTCCCAGGCAAGACCGAGGTTCGTGGATTGGGGCCAACAAATGAGTCCCCTGTAGTCTAGAACCACGCCATAATATTCACCCTACTCTAGAGAGAAGAGAGTCTCACCCGAGGCGTGCTGCGACCACATGCAGAAGAGGAACAGATCGGTAGTGGTGTATGGATCTGCAACTCGAAGCTAGCATAGAATCATTTTCATACATAACATCATACATATAATATATTCTCAGAACATTATGCAGATACTAAGCAAATAAAATTTTAAGGTACCATAGACATCATGCATGCATGTAACTCATATAAAAATACAACAACCTTCAAGCATATTAATAACCTTCAGTTGGATCCACAGTTTCATCGCTCAACAGGAAGAGCTTATAGTTCTATTACAAACATCCCACAGGACAGAGAAATAGATAATACAGCCATGATAGATCAATAGAAGCCTAGGAACTACAAGGATGTCGTACTCAGGACAGAGCTCTTTTGCAGCGTCTACTCGATCCTCTTCAATCCCTCTGCATCTGTGCATGATCTCCTTTTCGGCTGGGTGATGGCCTATTTATTCACCCGCCAGCGCAACTGCTAGTTTCTCTTGTGTTCTTCTTCAGCTGCTTTCGGCTTCTTTCTGTTGCCTATGAGTTTCGCTATCTGTTCTCTGCCGTATCTTCTCTTCGTTTGCACTTATCTACGTCAGCCTCATCAGCTATCTCCTATTCTTCCACAACCTTGGCAGCTCCGTTGCCTACCGTTGTTGCGCCTGCCATGTGTCGATCCGTAACCCATAATCTGCTCCTTATTCAAAATTCAAAACAAGGGCCCCAACAAGAACAATTTGAAATAAACAAGTTTAATTTGCAAAGGTCTATTCGCAAGGTTTTATAAGTTGGACAAGGAAGAGGTGACATGGAGGGGACACGTGGTAGAGTTGGATTGGGTCAAGAGAAAGGGGGAAGGATGGTGTGTTGAATGGTTTCATGCTCGCCTTCCATACTCTCCTAGTGGTGATCTCAACTGTTGACGTAGTCACCACACTATCCTGATGGGTGGCAAGACCATTTGTCTTTCTTCAGTGGGGTTCTTGGGTGAACTTGAATATAAGGCCTAACCCCTCGAAGTCCATCATATTCATTGATCTATGATGCGCGCCTCATTGACTATGAATTTCTAGGGGAAAGCATTGGCTTAAAAACCATTCTTGTTATCCCATCAGATATCTTATGAGACAAGGTCGCTTCAGGATGGATGAGGATCCTTCCGACAAATAATCATTGTTTAATCATTTAAAATTTAGAACCGAGGGGGATGCCCATTGTCATCACCTTGTATTTTTCATGCCTTTTCTTCCTCCCTCATTCTTTATTTAGAGTTCCAAATACCCTTTGAATTCATGAGTTAAAATACTCTGCAAGACAAAAATTTTAAGAAAAATAGAGGGGTACAACATACATGATGCAGTATTCATGAGAACAACAAACCAGTAACACCTAATCACGGATCGGTAAAACATTTTATCATCATTGATACATAGGAACATAAATCTAAGAACTTTCTTGTAAGTTCTAACCAAGCCAAGAATTTGATACGTTCAAGTAGGAAGTTTGTATTGCTCTTCTTAAGAGAGAATAAACTAGGAAATGAATCAACAAAGTAAACACAAATTTAGAGAAATGTACTAAAGAGAATAAATGTTATTTGGATGAGGCTTTGTAGGCATATTGAGAAGTGTTCCAAGATCCTAAACATTACACCTAAGATGGAAGTGCAACATGAGGTGTAGTAAATATTGTCTTGTAGAAACTATTGGATTGGGGAGTAATTTGATCAAGAACCTCACCTTGTGGGTCACCTATCATCATAATAATCAAGAATAATGGAACTTGGAAATTTTGTGAAGTATCCAGTGGGATGTTTGTAATAGAACTATAAGCTCTTCCTATTGAGCGATGTAACTGTGGATCCAACTGAAGGTTATTAATATGCTTGAAGGTTGTTGTATTTTTATATGAGTTACATGCATGCATGATGTCTGATGTCATAAAAAAAATTGTGGGACTTCATAAAAAGTACTTAACCAAGTTGGATCTCAAATTGAGATACTACTAGATATAATTTAATAAAAATACACTTGGAATACCACCTTCAAGGCATGGAAAAGTCTTTTGGTTTATGTATTTCACCAACTAAAATTATGTTTTTCATGAATTTTGTATTGCATCCCTTTCTAGATTCATTTGTAATTATGTTCTTAGATGATGTATTGGTTTATATCTCTACCTAGGAAGGCCATATCACACATACCATGCAAGTGTTAAAGACCCCAAAAAAGCATCAAATTCTAGAAAATCTTAAGAAATGTGAAATTGCTTAGTAGCGATTAATGTACTTAGGGTATGTGATTGGTGGTAGGAAACTCAAGATTGATATGATAAATATGGAGGCCATAATCAAGTGGAAAAATATTGCCAATGTCATTGTAGTTAGGAGCTTTTTGAGGGAAACACAATATATATGAAACTTTATAGCATCCTTTTCAATTGTGGTTACTGTTGGCAAAAAAGGAGGTCTCTAGGTAAGACCCAGGTTTAGGATAGAGGCCAACAAGGTTTCCACAATAGTCTAGCACAACGCTGACATTTTCACCCTACTCCAAGGAGGAGGGCATCTCACCTGAGGCGTGTCATGACCTTAGTAATGTTAGAAGATAGATCAGGTACCAGAAGGTTACAACCATGAAGAAAAACTAACGGAATTTGGAACAGCAAACAAATCTCACTACTATGTATACGGTGTTACTCATCAAGCATGTTTAGGATGCTGAATTAAAATTTAAAACTGGGCATACATTCATAGTAAGAGATTGATTAACACTCAATGCATAACATTAAGCACATCAATAACCATATTTCATTATCAACATCAAAACAACATACATCACTCTGCGGATTCTATTACAGTGTGATTCAATACAACAGAGATCTCACAGAGCTCTCCTATGGCTCTGATCTCTCTCCTGGCCCTCTGCCGCACTGACTAACTAACTCATCTATGCCGGTTGATTGCCTATTTGTTCTTCTGCCAACGTGACTGTCAGTCTTTCCTCTTTTCCCACTCTACTGCTTGCTACTTCTTCTTGATCACTGGGAATTCTGATGATTGTCTTTGTCTCCCATATCTGCCATCTCCGTTGTTCTCCGCAACTACCATGCCACCTATCTTTCGGATATCCGCAACCATGACAGCTCCCTATCTACCTTGATTGCGCTCCGCCACCTATTCTCCGCAACTCAAAACTGTATCTTTTTCAAAACAAAGGCCCCAACAGGCCCCGACCACATGCTATTGACTCGTCCTAAGTCAATTTCTTCCTGTTGTTGTGGCTTCTATTAGTCTGTCGGCTTCAAAGGCTAGCCTTGTATTTTTTGCTTCTTCGCTCTGTCCAAAAAAAGGCCCCAAATCTGGAACCTTGCTCAATGTAGAAGACTTGAGTTCTAGAAACTCAGTGATCACCTGTTTCCATTATTTAATTAACTGTTCAGTTTGGGTGGTGACCCTTTTAGCCTCAGTTTAACTTGCCACTGGCAACAACTTGCTGAACACTTCTTATATCTTCAGCCCGGCTTCAGCTGCCATCTGTTGTATCACTTTTTCTTTCTACTTAACCGGTTGCCTTAGCTCTCTAAGGACCTACTTTGTGGTAGCAGAGTGTTCCTCTATCTTCTGTCTTTTGTTTTCCAGCACCTATGCTTGGTTATAATTTGGGTTATGTCGACTAGATCAGTGGCTTCTTTGATCTCTTGTGAAATTAGTTGAAGTTGTGTCGAGATAGGTTGGGCTTTCATGTTTAACGAGTTAGAGCATTCATGTAAATGCTTCAGTAGGTTGTAGGCCTCTTTTATTGTTTTCCCTAGAGTTTCTTTCATTTCGGTTACCTGCTTCTGTTTCTCGATAACCTTCTCAGCATATACCATGGTAGGGTCTGGTAACACTAGTCTGGCAGTTAGCGTTTCTTTGAGTTCTGGGTTCTATCTGCTAAGATTTTCACATGACATTTTCAACTGGATCAACCTTTCAACCATGGAGCAAGCCGATAGGTCCTCTAGCATGTCTTCATATTGGGAAATTACTGTCACCCAGAGGTCTTTGAAAATTTCTGTTACCTTTTCCAGTTGCTCCTGCAAATTTTCCTTTTCCCCTTTCAGCTGACTGCGCTCTTTAGTAAGCGTGATGACCTGTTGTTGTTGCTGCTCAAACCTCTACTAAGGTTATTGTGCAGCCCTTCTGCTTGTTGTGCTACTTGTTGAATGAACTTGTATAACTAGCCAGCCCCTCAGCTCTACATGCTCTCAACGCTTGATATGTCCCAGGTTGATGATATTTCTCTGAGGGGTTTCCTGCTGGAAATTGATCTCTCTGAGTGCTCCTGAGGGTGTAGAAATTAGCTGAATAAATCACTTATTCAATGAAGATTAACCCGATCATACATCAATTTCGAATTGCATGCATAACACATAACCTTCTTCCACAATTAATTGTCACATGCGGAAATAACAGAAGCAATCTCACATCACATCAATCACACATTAACTCAGTATGTATGGGGAAAGCCTATAGCTGAAAACCCCGCAGCTATTGTGTATATTATAATGGAGAAATCATGTAACAATCATAGTACAAAAACTCTTCTCAAGCTCTCATGCACTACCTCCCATGCTACACACTATCAAGCTAGATCTAGCAAATCACTTGCTCCAATCCTTAGCCACTTGATAGCCAACCTTGATTTCGTATTTTAATGCTAGGTGATGGCCTCCTTATATAGATAAACCACCAGCCTTGACTTTGCAATACTCATAGCTTACTCCACCTATCTATGTGTTGCAAATAGCAACGGTATAGTCACAACTGATAGCTAACTCTACCCTTTCATCTATCTCTTTCACTGGTCTTCACTGAACTGATCATGCACTGTAGTGAACTGAAGTGTTCTTGAGTTGACTAATGAGTTAATATTTAGTAAATTAAATATTATTTAATTTACTCAACTCATATCTAGTTGATTAGTTAGTTAACTAATCCCAACTAGTTCAACTAAAACAAACAGAACACAACTCCACTACTTGTCCCGTTAACTCCTCCAAAACTCCTGCCACTGAAGTCTAATTGAAGCCAACCATGCAAGATGCCATCAAACCCTAGGAACCACGTGATTCCTTGTGTCAGTTGCATGAGCCACCTCCATGACTCAAACTGAAGTGCGCCAAGAGAGTAAACTGCTGTTTATAGTCAAAATATTATTAAGGGTAAATAATATTTGACTTCCATCTTTTTAGGAGATCAGTCTAAAAATAGCCTGGGTCCTAAAAATTAGGGTCTCATCTATTTTTACCGACATGTCGCATACTCCAAGAATCTCCAAGTAGAATTCCCAAATTATGCTCCGTATGTCTAAAAATAGACATGGTCTAAAAATAGACTTTGCGCCAGAATTTGCCTGCGGGCCCACTTAGTGAAGGCGACTTCATTTCACTAAGCTCCATCATCTTGCTACATTCTCAACACTCCCTCTCAGCAAGATATGGATTATCTGCAATCCCTATCCTGCCTCTGTGGAATTCGAACTTGCTCCTGGTGAGCGCCTTCGTCAGGATGTCGGCATCCTGATCCTCCGTGGGAACATATGAAAGCATCATGATCCTCCGCTGAACACAATCTCTGATGTGATGGTACCCGATGTCGATATGTTTGGACCTATCATGAAATACTGGATTAGCCGAGAGCTTGATGCAGCTCTGGTTATCACAGTAGATCACTGTAGGCTCCAAATGCAACCTGAACAAACCTGCGAGGATCTTCCTCATCCAAATAGCCTCACATGTAGCCAAGCTAGCTGCCATGTACTCGGCCTCTGCTGAACTGAGTGCCACGGATCTCTGCTTCCTGCTGTACCAGGAAACTGCTGTCGACCCAATGCTGAAAACTCCTCCAGAAGTGCTCTTCCGGTCCGTTGGGCTCCCTGCCCAATCTGCATCATTGAAACCAGAAAGCTTCACTCCATCCTCCTGTCTGTACCATAGACCATATCCCGATGTGCCTCTGATATGGCGCAATACATGCTTGCCCGCCTTCCAAAAGAGCTTGGTAGGCTTAACCATAGCTTGCGAAAGCTGGTTAACTGCATAGCATATATCGGGTCGAGTATTGACCAGATACATCAACGACCCCACCAACTGTCGATAGACAGTGGCATCCACTACCTCCTCAGAAGTAGCATCTCCCTTCCTCCATCCACCAGGAAGAGGGGTATCAACAGGCTTGCAGCCTTGCATGTTGAACCTCTCCAGAATCTCCCGGGCATACTTGCCCTGAGAAACAAACAGTCCTCCACTGCGCTGCCAAATCTCCAATCCCCGGAAATAATGAAGGATGCCCAGGTCCTTCATCTCAAACTCTCGTGCAAGATCCTCCTTGCATGAAAGTATCAACTGCTCGTCGCCAGTCAAAATCAGATCATCTACATACAGTACGATGATCCACAGCTTCCCCTCCACCACAATCTGGTACAGGTTTGGATCCGCCTCACTCTTGGAGAATCCAAGCCCGGTGAAGTAGCTGTCTATCCGAGTGTACCAAGCACGAGGTGCTTGCTTCAGCCCATACAGTGCTCTCTTGAGTCGGCACACATGCGACTCACTGCTGAAGATCTCAAAACCTTCAGGCTGCTCTATGTACACTTCTACCTCAATAACTCCATTGAGGAACGCAGTCTTCACATCCATCTGATGAATGTGCCACCCCATCTGCGCTGAGAGAGCAAGGATCGTCCGTATGGAAGAGTACCTTGCGACAGGTGCAAGGGTCTCCTCATAATCGATCCCCTCGATCTGTGAGAAGCCACAGGCGACAAATCTCGCCTTGTACTTCTCCACACTCCCGTCAGCCGCCTGCTTCACTTTGTAGATCCATCGCGAACCCACCACTGATTTCCCCTCCGGTCTTGGGACAATCTCCCATGCACTGTTTCTGACGATTGAATCATATTCTTCGATCATGGCATCAACCCATGCGGGTTCCTCCACAGCTTCCTCAAAAGAGGATGGCTCCGTCACAACACATTGACTCACAAGAGCCATGTATCCAGTGTACCGATCCGGTGACTGTCTCTGTCTGCGCTGTGCTGTAGGTGGTCCTACAGCCTTCTCTGCATCCCGAGCCAGTCGCTCAGCTTCTGTAGTGCGCATGCGCCCTCTGATGGTTGGCGCTGCCTGGGTGGTTTCTTCCACCTCCCGAACCTCCTCTTGTGGCTGATCCACATCCGGAAGCTCCTCCTTAGGAACTAACAGCTCCTCATCTGCATGCAAGTGTAGCTCCCTCTCAAGCGAACACTGCATGGCTTTCTCCTCCTGAAATTTTATATCCCGTCGCACAACGGTCTTGCGACTGTCTGGCACATACACTCGATAGTTATGAGGTGTATCAGTGTACCCCACAAATATTCCAACTTCAGCAGTTGGATCCAGCTTCCTTCTCGCATCCTTCGTCACATGCATGTAGACAGGAGATCCGAAAATCCGCAAATGGGAAATATCAGGCCTCTTGCCGGAATAAGCCTCCTCTGGTGTACTCATGCCAAGAACCTTGTGAGGACAACGGTTCTGCACATACACTGCTGTATTGCATGCCTCAGCCCACAAGTGAAGGGGTAGGCCCTGATCATGCAACATCGCCCGTGCAGCACCCACGATCGTTCTGTTCTTCCGCTCGGCCACCCCGTTCTGCTGTGGGTTATGGGGTGCGATGAGCTCTCTCCGAATCCCTTCTGCGCTGCAGAACTCCTTGAATTCAGCCGAGATGAATTCACCACCGTTATCACTCCTTAGAGAAATCACCTTCTTCCCCGACTCCTTCTCGAACAGTGCTTTAAACTCACAGAACTTCACGAATGTATCGCTCTTCTTCGGCATGAAGAAGATCCAGCACTTTCGAGAGAAATCATAAAAAAAGATCACATAATACTTGTGCTTTGCTGTCGAAGCAACTGAGAAAGGACCACACACGTCTGTGTGAACTCTCTCAAGGATCGTCGTGGCGCGACTATCCTTCTCGTGAAAAGTGGCTTTCACATACTTCCCCAAGGTACACCCCTTGCACTGATCTGACTGCGCAAGAGTGCCCTTAGGAAGCCCAGTAGAAATCTGCTGCAGGATCTTCAAAGCTCCATGGTGAAGGTGGCCCAATCTCCTGTGCCACAGTTCGCCCTCATCATCCCCGCTCACCACTTCTCCCGCCTTGCATGCCATTGCTGCGCAGCCATCTACTTGCAACTGATAAAGGTTCTTGGTTCGAACCCCTATCTTCCGGGTCTCTCCAGTAGTCTTACTGCGCAGGAAGGCTTTTCCTTCGCCGAAGACCACATCATACCCCTTATCCTCCAACATCGCTACTGAAATCAGGTTCTTCTTCAATCCAGGTACATGCATGACATCCTTTAAGACAAAGGGTTTACCAGACTCCCTCTGAAAGGATACGGTACCGATACCAGTCGCACTGTATCTACCGTCATCGCCCATCTCGATGTGCATACCAAAATCCTTGTCCTCCAGATCTGAGAACAACTCCCGATCTCCCGTCATATGAAATGACGCACCGCTGTCCAAGAACCACACCGATCCCATCACACTTGAAACCAAGCATGCGATCAGTGAAACTTTGACAGCCACCCCCACACTTCCCAGCTCATCTCTGCACTGAGTGAACTTCGTGAGGTATTTGGCGATACTGTCGCCCTTCTCCATCTTGATGTTCTTGAGCTTATCTTTGAGCGCCAGCTTCCTTTGGTCACTCTTACTCTGGAATAGATCCGTCAAAGCTTTCCACATTAAATATGGAGTAGCCTTACCATGAAGGCTGGATACAATATGATCCTTGACGCCCTCCAACAGGATCCTTCGACATTTCGCGATCTTCTTTTGCCATGCATCGACCAAAGCTGCATCAGTGGGCTTTGGGACATCCGCATCCACGAACTCCTTCAGACCATTGTCTTCTAACACTGCTTCCATTCGATCCTTCCATGCAACATAGTTCGAACTGCCTTCAAGAGCATATTCGAGTCGCAATCCATTGAAAGAAGACATCTTTCAACACCGGCACCAAGAAGAACAACCTTCTGCAAAATTCGAATTCCAAACTCCAAGCTCTATCGCTTCCGATCTATACTTGAAAACAAATTATTTCCAAATCAGAGATTGACTGCAAAGGGCTTTTACCAGACCTTTCACTTTCCGAAGAAAGATGAATCCGGAGGCTTCCTGGCCCGTATGCAGACTCTGTCCGAGGAAATAAGTTTGCAATCACCGTAATAGATCTCGACAATTAATCTTGCTTTGATACCATGTAGAAATTAGCTGAATAAATCACTTATTCAATGGAGATTAACCCGATTACACATCAATTTCGAATTTCATGCATAACACATAATCTCATCTACAATTAATTGTCACATGCGGAAATAATAGAAGCGATCTCACATCAATTCAATCACACATTAACTCAGTATGTATGGGGAAAGCCTATAGCTGAAAACCCCGCAGCTATTGTGTATATTATAATGGAGAAATCATGTAACAAAACAAGTACAAAAAGCTCTTCCTGACTCCTCATGCACTACCTCCCATGCTACACACTATCTGACCTAGATCTAACCGTCCACTTGCTCCAATCCTTAGCCACTTGATAGCCAACCTTGGTTGCGTGTATTTTAATGCTAGGTGATGGCCTCATATATAGATAAACCATTGACCTAAACTTTTGCAATACTCATGGCTACTCCCACATTTATCATGTGTTTCCCACCAAATGTGTAGATATAGTCACAGCCCGATACTAACTCTACCCTTTCATCTATCTCTTTCACTGGTCTTCACTGAACTGATCATGCACTGTAGTGAACTGAAGTGTTCTTGAGTTGACTAATGAGTTAATATTTGGTAAATTAAATATTATT
The DNA here is from genome assembly GCA_034641835.2 of Pinus albicaulis. Lineage (NCBI taxonomy): Eukaryota > Viridiplantae > Streptophyta > Pinopsida > Pinales > Pinaceae > Pinus > Pinus albicaulis. Next base: position 1,383,620,259 of record CM076582.1, read on the forward strand.
TAATTTACTCCACTCATATCTAGTTGATTAGTTAGTTAACTAATCCCAACTAGTTCAACTAAAACAAACAGAACACAACTCCACTACTTGTCCGGTTAACTCCTCCAAAACTCCTGCCACTGAAGTCTAACTGAAGCCAACCATGAAAGATGCCATCAAACCCTAGGAACCACGTGATTCCTTGTGTCAGTTGCATGAGTCACCTCCATGACTCAAACTGAAGTGCGCCAAGAGAGTAAACTGCTGTTTATAGTCAAATATTATTAAGGGTAAATAATATTTGACTTCCATATTTTTAGGAGATCAGTCTAAAAATAGCCTGGGTCCTAAAAATTAGGGTCTCATCTATTTTTACCGACATGTCGCATCCATCAAGAATCTCCAAGTAGAATTCCCAAATTATGCTCCGTATGTATAAAAATAGACATAGTCTAAAAATAGACTTTGCGCCAGAATTTGCCTGCGGGCCCACTTAGTGAAGGCGACTTCATTTCACTAAGCTCCATCATCTTGCTGCATTCTCAACAGAGGGGATGTTGGTGGGTTCTGTTTTGGAAGCTGAGGTTTTGGGTTATTCATACTATTGGTCGGCTGAATCTGTTGTAGTATCAGGTTGGCTTACTGAAATGAGTTCAGCCCAGTTGGCGAGGGCGTTGTATCTGTGATAAAAGACCCTCCTTGAACTAATAGTTCTAGGAAAGTGCCCTGCCCCACCGAAGGTTGGTTAACCTCAGGTACTCTAGTCGTACCCGAGTTAACTTCTACCTTGGTGTCCCCATTTTTCTTGGTTCTTAGCTTTACTCGGTCTGAAATTTTTGCTAAGGTGGACGAAATGCGAGTGGATTTGTCTTTGGAAGTAAATGAAGTATGGGGTGATGAATTGTGGGTATGAGGTGGAGATGATGTCTGAATGTTTCAAATTGAGGATGGATCAAACATAGGTAGCACGGAGTTTCTTTGGGCGGTAACCTCTGGCTCTTCTCGAACTGGTACTCCTATATCCATAGGTTGGGTCTGATCTTCTTCTGTGAGGTAAATTTTCCTAGGCACAATAATTCTTTCTTTCTTGGCCTTAGGTGTAGCTACTGGAGGTTTATGTGCCTTTCTCTTATGGATTGAGGTGACTTTGGTTGTTGGGGGTGAATTGAACATGGTGGAAGATATGGCAGTGACGATAGGTGTGATTGTGGCTGGTGATGCAGAATTTGAAGGCTGAAAATCAACAAAAGAAGGAAACACAGTAGAAGCACTTGTGAGGGTTTGTATTACCATATTGAAGCCCTTCACCATTTGATCCAATAAAGTTCATAGCTGTAGTTGAGAAATCCTCCTTGTCATTTCCTCTGGTGTCTCCTTGGGAGAGCTTTTGACAATATCCCTTCGAATTAATTGTGGGATATTCCACTTCTAATCTCCATTGCAACTCCTGGCCATGAACAGACTTCAGTGTGGAAGGCTTTTTCTTCTACTTGAAACTTTAACGGTCTCATTTTGAATGTGGTTTCGTCCACGCAACTAGGTCTGATATATCTCTACTTGTGGGTGACCCCAAACCATATATGTGAAGAATATATGTCCAACAAGTCTTTTGGAACCCTTTGCTGTCTCGCCACCACATCCACCATCTGCCTGTACCAGAATGAGAATGCCTCCTCATTGACCTCCTTGGTTCTGGGATCTCCCGAGAATCTCCAGGGTGTAAACCTTAACGCCATTGGCTATTCATTTGTGATTTATAAGAGTTGTCTTACCCCCAGGTGAGTCCATTTCCACATCGCAAATGCCATTACGAGGTAGCCATAAATGAATCATGTGGCTCGTAGTGTAATTATCCTCGCAGGACTCAAACAACTCATTCAATAGGAAGGTACACCAGTTTAGTTGGGCTCCCTGGATGCAGTGTTCCGCAACTAAAATGGTGTCGAGGGTGCATTTTCCTTTGGTGTAATGTCTCATCGTCTTACCCACTATTAGATAGCAGGAAAATTTCACTGTTGGATTGTTGATGAGGTCTTTCTTTTCCCCCTTCCCTCCTCTCCTGGTCTCATATTTCTTATAATAATCACAATCTCCTGCCTTCTTGGCTCTCTTGGACACGTTCTGGAATGTTGTTGAAACATCCTTCCCTTCTGCTGATAATCTGGTAAGCCTACTGATGTCCTCTACATGTATAGGTATTTCTCTCCTCAGCCACAATGATCCGTTTTGGACTCTGCTTAGCAATAATTTCGTACACTTCATTGCCGCTCCCATTGTTCCAAACATTGGGAGGTTCCTGAGGTTCAATATTGTCAATTTTTGAATACCTCTGAACTCTAGATTCATCCTTGTTTCTTCCCCTCCTCCCTCTATTGCATAATTTTCTTTGTATACTTGTCTCTTCATAGCTGGAAATTGATAGGAATCTGTGAAATATGTATCAATTAGTGACGCATTGTCATGCTTGCCAACCAATGATTCTATCCTCTAAACTCTCTCATCGAGCTTGGGCTCGACGACTGTTGGTGCTACCTTCTTCATCTTCGTTCTTCTTCTGTATACCAGGAATGTTGTTTCTAATCTCTTGATGTAAATCCTTCTACTAGACTATCTTTTTGAACTTCCTCTGATGAAATTTCACTTGTTGTTGCGGTTGTTTCTTGTTCTAACTCAGAATTTTTCGGCATTATCATGCTTTTCTTCTTTCATGCAGGTTAAATAATGTAACTGACATGAATGAGGTTGATAAGACCCCAGAACTAATTAATTTTTTTATGTTTATCCCGTGGCTATAATCATGCGATTAGTTACTGTAATGAGGTGTATTCTGACATTGTTGACTATGTCTTTAGGATTTGGGTGGGTGTGATGGGTAATTATTATGGCTTAATATGGAAAATTTATTAGGGTATGGTTGTTACTAATTATGGCAGTTAATTCTCAAATTCGGATGATCCTAGGGACTGACAATGGTATGATGGGTTATTATGACGGAATGATATTTGACACACTTGGATTTATAACACGAATGACACGTTAGACGCTACCCCCCAACCACAATCAGTTGCGATGTGGTCTCCACATCGCAATAGGTGGATTTTATCTCTACGTTATTGTGATTTCTTTTTATCAGGATTAATTTTCTATTTCTCATCTTGGGTCTGAGAGAGTTATTAACTCTCTCTATTTCTATACTACCCTAATGACTGCTCTCGGTTGCTAGAGTTATTTGAAAAATTAAATAGTGGAACTTACTCATGATAAGGCTTCAGGCGTGCGCCATTCACCCATCCTTGAAATACTTGGCCATCTAGTTGCACCAACCAAACCGCTCCTGAATATTTAATTTCAATGACATGGTATGGTCCCATCTAGTACATTCTAAGTTTTCCTAAGAACTTTTGAAATTTGTTGTCATACAACAGAACCTTCCCTTCGATAGCGAACATCTTATGCTTTATGTGACGGTCATGCCAAGCTTTTTGTCTTTCTTTTTGAACCGTTTGTTGGAATTCCGCCAGGAATCAGTCTTCTTCAAGCTCGTGTAGCTCATGGAGGTGTTCAGTAATTGATTCTTCCTCTGTCAGATGTGTTGTTGTAGCGATTAATAGACTCGATATGATAAATTTAGCAGGTACCACTGTCTCTTTCCTGTACATCAGCTGGAATGGAGTTTGATTGTGCACCCTTTTTACAGTTGTCCTGTATGCCCATAATTTCGTTGGTATCCTCTCATCCCTGTCGTCCCTATTGGCATTGCATATCTTGGTTAGTCCTTTTTCTAATATCTTATTGAATGATTCAATGGTTCCATTTGCTTGAGGGTGGAACGGGGTGCTTTTGTGATGTTGTACCATAAAATTATCTAAAAGAGACTTGATTGTTGCATTAATGAAGTGTGTAACTTGATCACTTGTTAAAATTCTGGGGCAGCCAAATCTACTAATGATATTTTCGAAAATGAACTTGGCTGTTGTTTCTGTTGTGCAGTCTTTCACTGGTGCTACCTCTGCCCATATTGTGATATAATCTGTTATGGTTATTATGTACCTTGCCTGTGAATGTCTTGCCATTGGTGCAATTGGCCCTACGAAATCAACGGCCCATTTTTCAAATGGTTGCATTGATCTTACAGGTTGTAGTGGTAACTCATCTCGGTGTGATGGAAATCTGGTTCTTTGGCAAACATCACATTTCGTTACTATTATTTACTATCTTTATGAACTGTGGGCCACCACAACCCTACTTGTAATATTTTTCTTGCGGGAAGGTTTTGTGCCTACATGACCCCTTACAACTTCGCAATGAGATTCCCACAAGATATCCTCTCTTTCATGGTCCATGACACATCTCCACAAGACATGGTCCATGTTGAGATTCAACAAGATGATGAGCTTAGTGAAAAGATTCGCCTTCACTAAGTGGGCCCGCAGGCTATTTTTGGCGCAAAGTCTATTTTTAGACATGTCGATCATATTCTATGAGTTTCAGGATGCTATTTGTGGATGGTTGGTCAAGTTGGAAAAATAGATGGACTTCTATTTTTAGACATATTTGGCGGAATATATTTTTAGATTGCCAGTCTAAAAATAGATATGTCAAATATTATTAGCTCTTAATAATATTTAGACTCTAAACATTATCTTATTCTCTTGGAGCACTTCGATTAAGTGCACAGATGTGTGATATGGGCGATAGAATGGTCGTATTCTGAGGGTTTACTAAGGCTAATGCATGAGGACTTTAGTTAGAACTCATGTGACAGAGTTTGGTGGAGTTATAGAAGTAGTTGGTGGAGTTGTATTTAGTTTAACTCAGTTAGACTCAGTTGAGCTAGTTGTATCTAGTCTAATTGATTGATCCACTAGTGAGAGTGGTGTGAATTAATTATTTAATTAATTCACTAAATAATAACTCATTAATAAACTGAATAATACATTAGTTAACTACAGTGCATGGCAGTTTCATTGGAGACCAGTCGAGAGATAGGTGAAAGGGCAAGATAGACTATCAGTTGTGACTATAGTGATGCATTGATTGCATCCAAAACTTAGTAGAGATGCCAATCAGGATTGCGTGAGAAAGGCTAGATTAATTCGAGTTCATTCAGAGCCATTCTTCAGCATGGATTTCACAGTAGAGGCAGGCTAGCAGGTGGCAAAGATCGGTGCATGGATTTGCAATATCGGGCCTGATTAGTGTGTAGCGATTGTATTGTACTGAGAGCTTGATATGATCAACTTTGTATGAGGATTGCTACATGATCTCTATGACATATTATATATATATATATATATATATATATTTGGGGTTTTCAGCTTCAGGTTTTCCCATTAAATCATTGTGTTAATGTGTGTGAATTTTTATTGTTTCATGTGTGCATTGCAATTGATTTAATTTCCGCATGTGATGATCAATGGTGGAATATATTATGTATTTTCCATGAAGTTAAAATAGTGTGAGATTAGGAGAATCTTGGACATATAACACATAAGTTATATAATTTCTACATGGTATCGGAGCAGTTGATCATTGGAGCAGATTGCAATTATTGAAGCGGTTGAGTTTTGCGCTGGTGGAATTCGAATTTGCTGCAGTGTTTTCTTGGTGTCGAAGTTGAGCATTCATTGAAATGTCTTTCAAAAAATTGCGATTGGAGTATGCCCTTGATGGCAGCTCAAATTATATTGCATGGAAGGACAGAATGGAGGCAGTGCTAGATGATAATGGGTTGAAGGAGTTCATAGATGTTGAAATTCCAAAACCTACTTCTAGCGATGCAGCCGCACTTGATGCATGGCAAAAGAAGATAGCAAAGTGTCGAAGAATTATATTGGAAGGTGGGAAGGATCACATTGTTTCTAGCCTTCATAATAAAGCTACTCCATTCTTAATGTGGAAAGCTTTGACAGACTTGTTCCAAAGCAGAAGCGACCAGAGGAAGTTGGTGCTTAAAGACCAGCTCAGAAAAATAAAAATGGAGAAAGGCGACAGTATACCAAAATACCTCACGAAGTTTTTCCACTGCAAGGATGAGCTGGGAAGTGTGGGGGTTATTGTTGATGAATAAGACTTGGTGATATTGGCTATCATTGGGATTCCGAAGAGTTGGCATAGCTACGAGGACTTTGTCAATGGACAAGAGAAACTGTCGGGATGGGAGCGACTTTGGTCAGATCTTGTGCAGGAGGAGATAAGGCAGGGTACCAGGGATGGATCTTCATCGAAGAATGAAGATGAAGAAAATTGCGCTTTGGCTGCCAAAGCAAGGAAAGGGAAGGGGAAGAAAAATCCTTCTCAATCTGGTGCGAAAGGAAAGAAGCAGGACTTGTCCAAGGTGAAGTGCTTTCACTGTCACCAACACGGACATTTCACCACTAATTGTCCAAGAAGAAGAAAAATAAGCAGGCTGCTGGATCTACAGCTGGAGAGGCCTTAGCCTCGCATTTTGAGCTGGATTTTTCACTGATTGCATGCTTGGTTTCAATTGTGATGGGATCATTGTGGTTTCTTGACAGTGATGTGTCTTTCCATATGACCGAAGACAAAGATTTTTTTAGTGATCTGGATGAAAAGGATCTTGGAGTGCACATCGAGATGGGGGATGATGGTAGATACAGTGCGACTGTTATCGGGACCATTTCCTTTGAGAGGGAGTCTGGAAAACCTTTCATCTTGAAGGATGTCATTCATGTTCCAGGATTGAAGAAGAATCTGATCTGTGTGGCGATGTTGGAAGACAAGGGTTATGATGTTGTTTTTAGCGAGGGAAAATCTTTGCTGCACAGTAAAAAAACTGGTCAAACCAGGAAGATAGGGGTTCAAGTTAAGAACCTTTATCAATTGCAGGTAGATGGCTGCACAGCAATGGCAGGAAAAGCAGAAGGAGTGGTGAGCCAGGATGAGGGAAAATTGTGGCACAGGAGATTGGGCCATCTTCACCATGGCACCTTGGAAATTTTGTAGCAGATTTCTACCAGGCTTCCCAAGGGTACCCTTGCACAGTTAGATCAGTGCAAGGGATGTAATTTGGGAAAATATGTGAAGACCACCTTTCATGAGAAGGATAGTCGCGCCACGACGATCCTTGAGATAATTCACACAGACATGTGTGGACCTTTCTCAGTTTCTTCAACAGCAAAGCACAGGTATTATGTGATATTTTTTGATGAATTTTCTCATAAGTGCTAGATCTTCTTCATGCAGAAGAAGAGCGAGACATACTCAAAGTTCTATGAGTTCAAGGCGCTGGTTGAGAAAGAGTTTTGGAAGCAGGTGAAATATCTAAGGAGCGATAATGGTGGTGAATACATCTCTGGAAAATTCAAATACTTCTGCAGCAAAGAATGAATTCAAAGAGAACTCATAGCGCCTCATAACCCACAGTAGAATGGGGTCGCGGAGAGAAAGAACAGAACGATCGTGGGTACTGCACAGGTGATGTTGCATGATCAGGGCCTTCTCATACACTTGTGGGCTGAAGCATGCAACACTACGGCTTATGTGCAAAACCGTTTTCCTCATAGAGTACTTGGCATGAGTACACCCGAAGAGGCGTTTTCTGGTAAGAAGCCTGATACTTTTCATTGGAAGATTTTTGGCTCACTTGCTTACATTCATGTGATGAAGGATGCTAGGAAGAAGCTGGAGCCGACCGCATAGGTTGGGATATTTTTGGGGTACACAGAAACACCCCACAATTATCGTGTGTATTTTCCAGACAGTCAGATGACTATCGTGTGACGGGATATCAAATTTCATAAGGAGAAAGCCATGAAGTTGTCGCTTGAGAGGGAGCTACACTTGCATGCAGATCGGGAGCTACTTGTTCCTAAAGATGAGCCTTAGGATGTGGATCAGCCACAAGAGGAGGTTCATGGAGTAGAAGAAACCACTCATGCAGCGCCAAACATCAGAGGGCAGAAGCGTACTACAGAAGCTGAGCGACTGAATCTTGATGCAGCACAGAATGTAGGAGCACCTACATCACAGTGCAGACAGAGATAGTCACCTAACCAATTTACTGGATACATGGCTCTGATGAGAAACTGTATCGTGATAGAACCATCTTCTTTCGAGGAAGATGTGGAGGATCTCGCATGGGTAGATGCCATGGTGAAAGAGTATGATTCGATTGTCAGAAACAGTGCATGGGAGATTGTCCCAAGGCCGGAAGGGAAATTAGTGGAAGGTTCGAACGGATCTACAAAGTGAAGCAAGCTGCTGACGGGAGTGTCAAGAAGTATAAGGCAAGATTTTTTTCCTGGGGCTTCTCACAGATCAAGGGGATCGACTATGAAGAAACCTTTGCACCTGTCACAAGGTATTCTTCCATACGGACCATCCTTGATCTCTCAGCACAGATGGGTTGGCACATTCATCAGATGGATGTGAAGACTGTGTTCCTCAACGAATTCATTAAGGAGGAGGTGTACATTGAGCAGCCTAAAGGATTCGAAATCTTCAGCAGTTAGTCACATGTGTGCAGGCTCAAAATAGTGTTGTATGGGCTTAAACAAGCACCTCGTGCTTGATACACACAGATAGACAGTTATTTCACCGGACTTGGTTTCGCCAAGAGTGAGGCGGATCCGAACCTATACCAAATTATGGTGGAGGGTAAGTTGTTGATCATTGTACTTTATGTAGATGATTTAATACTAACAGGTAATGAACTATTGATACACTCATGCAAGGCAGATCTTGCAAAGGATTTTGAGATGAAAGACTTGGGCCTCCTTCATTATTTCCTGGGATTGGAAATTTGGCAGCAGAAGGGTGGACTATTTGTTTCTCAAGGAAAGTATGCCCGAGAGATACTAGAGAAGTTTCAAATGCAAGGCTTCAAGCCTATCGACGCTCCTTTTCCTGGTGGTTGGAGGAAAGAGGATGCTACATCAGCAGAGGTAGTGGATGCCACTGTTTATCGACAATTGGTTGGTTCACTCATGTATTTATTCAATACACGACCGGACATATGCTATGCTATGAACCAGCTTTCACAAGCTATGGTTAAGCCTACCAAGCTCTTTTTGTAAGGCGAGCAAGCATGTCCTGAGGTATCTCAGGGGCACATTGAGATATGGATTGTGGTACAGACAGTCAGATGAGTTGAAGCTGCACGGATTCACGGATGCAGATTGGGCAGGAAGCCAAACGGACAGAAAGAGAAAATCTAGAGGGATTTTCAGTATCAGGTCTATAGCATTTTCTTAGTACAATAGGAAACAGAGATCTGTGGCACTCAGTTTAGTAGAGGCCGAGTACATAGCAGCAAGTTTGGCTACATGCGAGGCTATATGGATGAGGAAGATCCTGGTCGAGTTGTTTGGTTCACACTTAGATCCTACTGTGATATATTGTGATAATCAGAGTTGCATTAAACTCTCGGTTAATCTAGTATTTCATGATATATCTAAACACATTGACATCCGGTACCATCATATCAAAGATTGTGTGCAGTAGAAGATCATGTTGCTTTCTTACATTCCTACGGAGGATCAGGATGCAGATATTCTGACGAAGGCGCTCACCAGCAGAAAATTTGAATACCATAGAGACAGGATCGGGGTGGCAGATAATCCCTATCTTGTTGATAGGGAGTGTTGAGATTCAACAAGATGATGAGCTTAGTGAAAAGAGTCGCCTTCACTAAGTGGGCCCGCAGGCTATTTTTGGCGCAAAGTCTATTTTTACACTATGTCTATTTTTAGACATGTCGATCATATTCTATGAGTTACAGGATGCTATTTGTGGATGGTTGGTCAAGTTGGAAAATTAGATGGGCTTCTATTTTTATACATATTGGGCAGAATCTATTTTTAGATTGCCAGTCTAAAAATAGATATGTCGAATATTATTAGCTCTTGATAATATTTGGACTCTAAACATTATCTTATTCTCTTGGAGCACTTCAATTAAGTGCACAAATGTGGCACAGTAGCTGATAGAATAAATTAAGCTATTCCTGAGGGTTTACTAGAGAAAATTCATGAGGACTTCAGTTAGAACTCATGTGATAGAGTTTGGTGGAGTTATAGAAGTAGTTGGTGGAGTTGTATTTAGTTTAACTCAGTTAGACTCAGTTGAGCTAGTTGTATCTAGTCTAACTGATTGATACACTAGTGACAGTGGTGTGAATTAATTAGTTAATTAATTCACTAAATAATAACTCATTAATCAACTGAATAATACATCATTTAACTATAGTACATGGTAGTTTCAGTGGAGACCAGTGGAGAGATAGCTAAAAGGGCAAGATAGACTATGAGTTGTGACTATAGTGATGCATTGATTTCATCCAACACTTAGTAGAGATGCCAATGAGGATTGCATGATCAAGGCTAGAGTAATTTGAGCTCATTTAGAGCCATTATTCAGCAGGGATTGCGTAGTAGAGGTAGGCTAGCAGGTGGCAAAGATCGGTGCATGGATTTGCAAGATCGGCCCTGATTAGTGTGTAGCAATTGTATTGTACTGAGAGCTTGATATGATGAGCTTTGTATGAGGATTGTTACATGATCTCTATGACATATATTATATATAGATATTTGGGGTTTTCATCTTTAGGCTTTCCCGTTAAATCACTGTGTTAATGTGTGTGAATTTTTATTGTTTCATGTGTGCATTGCAATTGATTTAATTTCCGCATGTAATGATCAATGGTGGAATAGATTCTGTATTTTGCATTAAGTTAAAATAGAGTGAGATCAGGAGAATATTGGACATATAACACATCAGTTATATAATTTCTACATTCCAACCCCATCTTATACAGTTGTCCTACTATCAGTTGATACTCAGCTGCTTTCACTACCAAATGTCTTATTTGACTCGTCATGTATTTAGTTGGGCATTGTCTTGTTGCTAGATATATTTCCATCTAATCTAGATAATATGGGATGGCTTCTACTCTGAAGAGATCAACATCTGGTAACTGATCATTCAGGGATCCCCCATTCCCTCCATTCTCCAACCTTGATAAATGGCCAGGACCCACGTTTAACCTCCCTAGTTTCACTATCACTTCAAAGGTGAACTCCTGGAACAGTAGGAGCCATCTATAGATTCTTCCTTCAAGCATAGGTTTGTTAACCAAGTATTTCAATTTTGAATGGCCTATGAAGAATTTTAACATACCTCCCAGTAGGTAATGACGAAAATTCTAAAGAGAATACACCATCGCAAGATCTTCTCGTTCTGTTTTTGTGTAGTTCCTTTCAGCAGTAGACAACTTCCTGCTTGCAAAGTAGACTGGATGATCAACATAACTTTCTCTTGCCTGAGCTAACACCACTCCTAATACAATGCTGGAGGCATCAATATGGACATGGAACTGTTTGTCCCAGTTAGGATGAACCAAGATGGGTGCACTTGCTAAATTTTCTTTCAATGTATTGAGGATGTTAGTGCATTCATCGCTCCACATAAATTGCTCTAATTTCCGCAACAAATTTTCCAATGGTGTTGTTATCTTTGCGTAGTTGCGGATGAATATTTTTTAGTACTCGGTATGCCCGGGTAGTGATCTTAATTGTTTAATAGTCTCTGGTGCTTCTATGTTAACAATTACTGCTACTTTTCCTAGATCCACACAAACACCCTGTTTACAAACAACATGTCCTAGAAGCGTCCCGAAAGGTACTGCAAAGATACATTTCTTGAGGTTGAGGGAGATTTGGAGTTTTCTGCATCTGTCAAACATTATTTTGAGTAAAGTTTCATGATTTTTCAATAAACTGTAAACTATCCAATCATCCATGTATGCCTCAAGGAACTTATGGATATAATCCCGAAATGTTGCTATCACTATTCATGAAAACACCGCTGGCGCATTCTTCAGTCCAAAGGGCATGAAATGGTATGCAAATGAACCCGATTCGGTTGTGAAATTGGTCTTATTCTTATATTCTTCTGCTATTCTCACTTGATGATATCCTGAGAAACCATCTGTGAATGAATAGGCTTCATTTCCTGCCACATTGTCGAGAACCTCATCACTAAATAGAGTGGGAAATGGATCATGTATGCATGCGTTGTTGATGCTTCTATAATCCACACATACTCTAATCTCAGATTTCTCCTTTTTGCTTTGTATTACAATGGGACTGCCCCACTCTACTTCCTTCATTGGAAAAATGAGCCCTGCTTTCAACATTTTATCTATTTATGCTTTGACTTTTTCCTTTACCCTTGGATTTAGGCGGTAAGGCCTATGCTTCACTGGTCTTGCGTCGGGCTTTAAGACTATGTGAATTTCCCCCATGTCCCCTTTTATTCCCTTTAGCTCTACTACTAAAGATGGCAATAAATCCTCATATTCCTGTAATAGGTCAGATATTTCCTTGGTTGTTTCTGTATCCCAGTAGTCTCCAATGGCTGCTATTTTGGGTTTCTCCATGGTTCCAATGTTCAACTTCTTAGTCTTCAAGGGTAACAAGTGCAGTCCTTCTATGGTTGGTTCCTCCTGTATATCTCGCTCCCCCTATTTTTCTTCAAAGTATAAATTTTGGAGATTCTCTAAATCATCATCATCCATATCACTATCTATCTGTTTGCATGCTAATGATTGTTTAATAATCTGCTATGAGAGCGGTTGTTCTCCATCTTCCTGAATCTCTGGAAAAACAGTACTCTTTTAATGGCTTGTAGTGCATCTGTAAATGGTTATGTTTCTCCTTTAAAAGAAAAAAATTGCGTAAAATTTTCTTCAACTACTTTCCAGGTGACAGCTCCTCTCTTCTTTTCTTCGGTCAAGTACCAGGCCTGTGGAATTGTGTCCAGTGAGTGTATAAAATTTTGCATCCACGGAGATTCTGGATACCCTGCTTTCTTCCAGTTTTACTCACAATTTTATAAATTCTTTGTGGGGTCAGAATCCCCTTGATACTTCTCAATGAATTGTGGTCTTGCATCTGCCTTGAACCTAACTCTTAATGTTATTTAAACATCTTCCCACTTCGGAAGTGAGTTGCGATGGTTGACCCACCATCTTTCTGACGTGGATTGCAGTGCTACATCCATAAGAGGGACTCTATGTTCTATTGGTACCTTTTCTTATACTTTTTCAATAAATTTATTTACAACATCCATATTTGATAGAGTCGGATATCCTCTTTCCTCGATTCCAATCTAGTTGACTCCTCGTATATTAGCACATATTTGAGTATTGGTCTCATATCCTCCTTGGTGCCAATCATCCCAAGCTATTTTCGAGCCCAAGTCTAAACTCTGAACACTTCTCCAGCTTACGATCCCTCCTGCTATTGGATTGATAAATTCTTCTCTCTTCCCTATTTTCATCTGGTAAAAGTGATCGAGAAGATGAGCATCCTCTCTGTTGTCAACAATTTATGTATATCGAGGTCCCTAATATGGGTCAAGTGGCTGAGTTACCCTAACTTCCTCGTCTTCAAATATCATCAATTATTCTTTCAAGTCAATCATTGCATAGTTCTCAAAGGCCCAATCTATCCCCAATAAAGCAGGATAGGGATCCTTGTCCCCCATGATGTCTATCACCTCAAAATCTGTATATGTTTTCACTCCCGCGACATCAACCTTGACCTCTTATAGCCTTCCTATGGGTACAATACAGTACTGATTTGCCATGCGGAGCTATATTGGCGAGTATGTCAACTTTGGCCTCCCCAATGCTTCCCATGTCTTTCTTGGTAGAATGTTGACATCTGATCCTAGGTGGAGCATGGTGTCTTTGATTTGAAATCCCGCGACTTAAGTATTCACATGGAATTCCTTTCCTGTTCTTCTCTTATTTATTTTTATTCTTCTTATGTATTTTTTTGTTGAATTTCTTGACTCTCCCGGTTCTGCATTTTCCTACACCACCAACTCTAGATTTTGCTTTAGTTGTTCCAGCATCGGTGCATTGGTTACAATTTTCAAGAATAGTCGAAACCATTCCTCAATCATTGTACTTGTATGGATCTGCTTCTCTTTTTCAACGGTCGGCTGTGGGAGCCTAATGCCTCTACTCCCCCCTATATGGGAAAATGTTTCCACTACCTCCTTAAAATATTGTCTCTGTCTCTCTAGTCTAAAAGTGTTCTTTGGAGATGCGATCTTAATCAGCTTTATCAAGTCCATATTCTGTGCATCCTCCCTTGTTTTCTTTCCTCCCCAAGTTCCTATGGATACACTTTTCATGGGCTGAGCTTCTATTATTTTTGGTTCTGCATTCACTAGATTCACTCCTCTCTGTCTGGCTCTTTCTTCCCATCTCTTAATTAATTCTGGACAGTCTTCATTTGCGTGTGTATTGACTATGCACTGAGAGCACCATGGTATTATGGGTAGCGGACACTCCCTTTCTACGTACCCTTCTTGGTCACAGTTGTAGCACCTTACTGGTCCTCTTCCTCCATTTATGCCTCCTCTCATTCCTCCTCCTTGGCCCCTTGGAGCTTCATTCACTCTATAAGATGATCTATCTAGTCATTCCACCAGTGCATTGAGGGCTCTACACTGCTCTATATTATGTGTTATAGAAGAAAAAAATTCACAATATGTATTGTTTGGAACGTTGGAATATTTCTACAAAATTGGGCATAGTCGTGGAGGATGACCAATGCCTTTTCATATTTCATAGTAGTCAGTTGCGTTTTGATTCTGTTGAGAGGGGAACCCTGGGAAGTGGGATTGCATTTGATATAATCCCTGAGTATTTATCTATGCAAATCCCCCTACTGGTGGAGCCACCTATGTCCCTACTGCTAAAGCTCCTGCATTTTTCCTGTTAGAAGTGTTGTCATTGATGGCAAAGGACAACAGCAGAAGCAAAAGAGAAGACAGCAGGTTTTTGGTGAATGGTATATTAAGATTTACAGGGAGCATGAGAAGAATAGAGGGAGAGTTTATTTATAGAGAAAGGGCAGAAAAAAGAGAAGCAAAGCAGTGCAAAGGAGACAGCATAGATGGCAAAGGAGACATCATAGAAGAGTAGAAAGAGAAAAAGAGGCAGAGCAGCAGATGTGAAGACAGAGAATACAGAGGCAGAGATTAAACGGTCAAGTAGCAGAGGCGGAGACAGAGAACATAGAGGCAGAGCTGTTAACAAACCAACAATGAATTGATTACAGGAGATGCAGAACCGTGCAGCAAGGGCGCAGAACCAAGAAAGGAACCGAAATTTCACAGTGAAAACCTAATGGAGTCGGGCGTTCAACATATGGATGCATTGTATAGTAATGTTGAGAACGCTAGAGGAAATAGGAGTGAAAGCGGAATTCCTTTAACAAGAGTTAAAAATATGAAGACTGGAACCCGGAGTCAAGGGAGAAACCTTGAATGAACAGTGAAACCAGAGTTGTTGAAAACCAGTGGGTTCACATGTTGGTTGAAGTGGTAATCAATATTGCCAAAATGAACGTGATATATGTCATTGGTGGACACATGTCCTTCGGTGGTATTTGGATACCACTTACATCGCATAATTTCTTAGTGTTAACCCTCAGCCCAAAGAAAAACACGATATCAACAGTATATGTCCAATTGCCAAGACCAGAAGATCTACGGTGATTACACTTGCACGATGAACAAAGGTTAGTGAGGGAAAGCACAGTGGGTCCAAGTCAATATTTTGTTGAAAATTGAAATATAAACCAAAGTTTAAAGCCGAAATCTTATGAGAATTATTCGTTATACATTCAAAGGGCGTTATAATGGTCTTTAAAGTTTGTTGATATATATTATACAAACCATGTTGTGCGACCTACATTTATTTATGTGGGGGACAAGAACTATACAAAGTCCTGTGTATTATGTGTATTATAAACTTAATCAACAGGCTGATGGTAGGTCACAATGCATTGTGGGCCTGTTGGTCAAATTTTATTCAAAGCCATGGTATAATGTTTAAAATATGATGGAGGAGGTAGTATATGCGAATACAATATGGAGAGTATGAAATATCGCAGAAGGGTTCAATATAGTGTGATCATTGTATTAAATGGGGAGCAAGATTATAATACAAGACATATAAAACATTGTATATGTGATATAAGTTGCGGTGGGCCCAGTTGAAGTATCGCGTTAATGGTTAGTAATTAACCATTGAAGAAAAGGTTGAAGGGTTGATATTTTTATATATATTAAATGTGGACCCCGACTATGTTGCAGATTAATGAAGAGGTAACCCAAACTTTAGACAGTGCATTATATCATTATAAACAAGTGTGGGACCCCCTACATAAAATTCCAAGAATCATAACCCAAGCTAGAGGATACATTAAAGCTGAAGCAGAAATTTTATATATATGCAGCGCTTTATATATGTTGCGCTTTATATACAAAGGACCAAAGCATATATATATGTGTGTGTGTAGCGCTCTATGGTTCGAGTTAAAACAAACGAGGTCCTACATGGTGGGACCCTCGAGTATCACATCGAAGAAACTAATGGCAAAGGAACATATTAACAAAAGTTCTAATTGAAGCAGTGGACCCAATTCACTTATAAACGATGAAACTTATATCTGTTTGAATTCCGACTTAAAGAACATCGGTGCGATTCATCACATCGGAGCGATTCATTGCATCGGAGGTGAAAGAGTATCGACCAAACTGAAAGTTTTGATTGCGACTTAGTAATTGGATGATAGCCATTGGATTCACCAAGGGATGGACGACGGAGATTATTCGATTAACTATATGGTGGGCCTTTGCTAATCGCATTGGCGGAAATCTAAAGACAAAATCGCAGGAGCATTGTCAATGTTGCGATTACGATTGAAATAAATGAGCGGAGTATAGCTGGCATGTGGGGTCCATTCAAAAGATAAGACTAATAACAGTTTTTCTCCAAGTTTATTAAACCAAAGCTAAAGAGGAAAGGAAAGCATAGTGGCATACATATACATATATATATATATGTTAAACAATACATACATATTTCCATATGTGAACAGTAAATTATCGCATCGGAGAAGGAGCAGAGTGTCGGAACAGATAATTGGAAGTTGGGATTGCAATTAATCGCAATCGGAAGTATTTGAGAGGTGATACATCGCATCGGAGAATAGAGCAAGTTCGGAGAGTGGGCCCGTAAGGGAATTTTATGTATTAAAATGTTTTATTATTATTATAACGCTGAGAGTTGAATTGCACAGTTACATGTATGCAACAGTTACACCACAGTAGAGAACAGGAGAGCAAGCAGAGCCGAAAAAGACAGACACAGTCACAGAAAAGACAAATATGCAGTAATCCAAAAGGCTGAATGAGTTGAGCTATAATTCTCATTGTATTTGAATGTAAATGTTTCAATTGATTTATATTGTTGTGATGCATTGGCAAGTCTCCGTAGGAAATAAAACTCCACTGTAAAACTGAAAATTGTATAAATTGCTGAGATTTTCTAAATGAGCTTAAAAAGAAGTGAGGAGACAGAATGAAAATAGTCAGGGCTATTCACTTTGAATTATGTGTGGAATACAAACTGTTATGAGACAAACTATATAAAGAATATCACATTGATATGCAGAAAGAGGTTAGAGAGTGCAAAGGATGAAGAATTGAGGTAGAGAAGATAAGAAAAAGGAGGAGCAGAAAGAGATGCTGCAGAACAGAGCTGATATCTGAGGTAAATCAGCAAATATTTTCTTCTGATTAAGTGAGGAAGTTGGAGCTTCCCTATCAAGTTGAAGCTTGATATTTTTTAGCTGTAGCTGACTGAGGTTGCAGCCTCCTGTAGGTTGGTGCCTGCAGAAAATCAGTGGTGAGAGGGAGTTGGAGCTTGCCTTTGCATCACAACAATAACAAGATGTGGTTTTCTCCCTTTATGGGTTTCCACTTATATATGTTGTCTCTATGTGTATTGCCTATGTGTTGATATGTTCTATCCAATATTCTTAATGCTTTTTTCTCTCATAATAATTTTGGTTTCACATTAACTTAATACTTGCTGCAACATATTAAGACTACTCACATATTAAAGTTGGTTATAAAATTAAATTGTAAATCAGCTTGATGAAAAGTTTGAAAAGCTCATGTATGTGTTAAACTAATTCACCCCCCTCTCAGTTTAACTAAGTATTCAACAATTGGTATCAGAGCCAGGTTCCTTTTGTACCATTTTAACCACTGAAAGGAGATCCTAGGCCCCTGGGATGGCTAGTCAAGAAGGAAGCTCAACCAATAAAGCCCCTTTTTTCACCGGTGCTAATTATGCCTTCTGGAAAATCAGAATGAGAGCATACATAATGTCTCTAGGAATAGAGGTTTGGGCTGTTGTGGAATTTGGATATGCCCCAAAGGCAACTAACCCAGAGAGAGAAGCTAAACAAGAACTTGTAGCAAATGCAAAGGCCATGAATGCAATCTTAAATGGACTATGTGAGGCTGAATTTATCAAAGTAATGCACAACAAGACTACCGAAGATATGTGGGATACTCTTGAAAACATCCATGAGGGAAATAAAAAGGTAAAGACAGCCAAACTTCAAGTATATAGAGCTCAGTTTGAAAATTTAAAAATGAATAATGATGAAGATGTTGGCAGCTTCTTCTTAAGAGTTGCAGAAATTGTTAACAATATGAAAGCTCTTGTAGAAACCATACCAGAAAGTGTAATTGTACAAAAGATTTTAATATCTCTTCCACCCAGTTTTAACCCCAAGGTGTCTACAATAGAAGAAACAGCTGATTGGGAAACCTTGACCATGAACCAGTTACTTGCAAATCTAACAACCTGTGAGATGAGACTCCCACAGAAGAAGCCAAGTGCGAGGGAGGTAGATTTTAAAACAGAAAACAAGAAAGAAGAAAAGGAAGATATATGTTCTTGTTCTGATGAAGAAGAGGCCAAGTTTGTCAAGAAACTAGATATAGGCTTAGGTAAATATAAAGGTAAACTTCCATTCAAATGCTTTAACTGTGGAAGAGTTGGATACTATGTTGCTAAGTGTCCTCATAAGAAAGAAAGAAATCAGGCTCATGAATCAGGGAAAACTACATCAAAGAACTGGCAGAAAGGAAAGAAATTCAATAGAAAATCTTACTATGTTCAACAAGACAACAGTGCATCTGAAGACTCAGATGAACCCTCAAGTGAAGAAGGAACCTCTGAATTTTTATTGATGGCCATAGAAGAACTTGAAGGACTCCTTCTAGAAGATGAATAAGAAGGTGAAGTTGACCTTGAGGGGGAGCTAAGAAGTGCCCTGGAGGAGATTGACAGACTCAAACTGAAGTGCAGAAAACAAAAGGACATTCTCCTCAAGTATGTAAGAGAAGAGAAAAATTTAGAAGTACTCATGCAACTGAAGGTAGAGCTTGAAGAATCCAAGAAGATAGAAGACATGTTACTTAAGAAAATAAAGGATAAAATTTAGGAACAAGAGAAGTTGGAAGAAGAAGTAGTATGTCTGAGGAAGAAATTAGAAAATTCTCAAATGAAAGTGTCTAGAAATTCTTCTCAAACAACAAGCTCTGGTAAGTTGAACGAAATTCTGGATGCTCAAAGATCTCCTCTGATAAAGATTGAGATAGGCTTTGAAGGAGAATCAAGTAAAAGCAAAGAAAAAGAAAAGAAATATATTATTTTTGTAAAAGCAAAGAAGGTTGATGAAGCAGCTCAAATAATTCCTACAAAAGAAGAAACCTGTAATGAGCGAGACAGAAACCAGAAGAAACCTCTAATAACAAATAATGAAATAAATACTCACACAACAGAAAAAGGCTCATATACCCCTGAGTATGTCAAATTTGGAAGCCAGCAAAGGAGATTCTTCCCTCCTATGAAAAATGCCACCTGTTATGGCTGCCACAAGATGGGACACATTGCTGCATATTGTCATACAAGGAGGAGTAGTTCAAACCAACAAAAGATGCAAACAATGAAGAGACAGTCTCAAGCAAAAAAATGGAGAAGACAACCTCACATCAGGTATGCAAATTATTTCTATGGTTACTGTTTTTATTGTAATTAATTTGGCCATAAAATCATTGAGTGCAGAAAATATGGACAAAGATTGATGTACAACACCTTAAGGAGGTTTATAAATCAGGGAGATTTTTCTCATAACCATAATTCTGCAAAAATTATGATCAAATGTTGTGTATGAAATAAAATTGGACATATACCTTCCAAATGTCCTCTCAGAGGATGTGGTTCATCATCTCACAAAAGATACCAAACAAAAGGATGTTTCCTGTGGAAAAAGAAGGTGAATAAATGTGACCTGGCTCTAACTGCTCAAAACCTGAAAAGCCAATGGTATTTGGACAGCGACTACTCAAAACATATGATTGGAGACAGAAGTAAGTTTATCACTTTTGATGAAAAGAAATCTGGTAATGTTACTTTTGGCAGTGATAAATCAGGAAAAATCAAAGGAAAAGGCTCAGTCAGCCTAGATAATGGGAGAGGAAAGGCCCAAGATGTACTATTTGTAGATGGGCTGAAAGCAAATTTGCTGAGTGTCAATCAAATGTGTGATAAAGGCTGCGAAGTTCTTTTTAGAGCACAAGACTGTGAAGTCAGATCAAGCACCACAGGAAAGACTCTGCTCAAAGGTGTTCGAACAGAGAGTAATGTTTACATAGTGAAAGAGGAAGATGAAGTGTGCCATCTGAGAAAACTTGAGGAATCATGGTTATGGCATAGGATATTGGGACATCTTAGCTTTGATCATATCATCAGATTGAGCAAGAGCAAAGCTGTCAGAGACATACCAGAAATAAAAAGGCCTTCCAATACCATATGAAAATCTGGTCAATTGGGCAAACAGACCCGCACATCCTTTAAGGCCAAAGATGAGTTATCAACTAGAATACCACTCCATCTTGTGCACATGGACCTATGTGGACCTGCAAGAACTAAAACACCAAGTGGAGAATCCTACTTCATGCTGATAATAGATGATTTCTCTAGAATGACATGGGTTGCATTTCTCAAGAATAAATCGAAAGCTCTAGGTAAATTCAAAATATTCAAATCTTTAGCAGAAAATCAAACAGGATGCAAGATAAAATGCATCAGATCAGACAAAGGAGGTGAATTCACAGATTATGACTTTACAGACCTATGCAATGAACATGGGATAAAGCAACAATTTACTATTGCAGGGACACCTTAGCAGAATGGAGTAGCAGAGAGACAAAACAGGTCTATACAACAAATTTCCATAGCCATGATGCAAGAGAGTAATATTCCTCAAACCTTCTGGGCAGAAGCAGTACACACAGCCGTGCATATCCTAAAAAAATCTCATTTAAGGCCAAGCAGTGACAAGACTCCCTATGAACTATGGCATGGTAAACCAACTTCAATCAAGCACTTTAGAATCTTTGGAAGCAAGTGTTACATAAAGAACAATGATGAAAATCTAGGGACATTTGATGTAAGAGAAGATGAAGGGATATTTCTAAGATATGCATCCAAGAGTAAAGGTTACAGGTGCTACAAAAAGACTCTTTAAAAAATTGTAGAAAGCATTGACGTAAGATTTGATGAAGAACTTCCAAACAAGATAAGAAGTACAAACTGCAGCAGTCCTTCAGACAATCATGAAGAAGAAAATGAAGATGATGATGAAACAAGCAAGACAACAGTAGATGTTGAACTGAGCTCGAAAGCCCCCTCAAGATACACTCAAAAGAACCATCCAGAAGATCAGATCATTGGAGACAAGAGTGTAGGAGTCCAGACAAGAAGGCAGATAGTTGAACAGACAGAAGAGGTATACATAGCCATGTTATCACAAATAGAGCCAAAGAAGTTTGAAGAATCCAGCAAGGACAAGTATTGGGTGAATGCTATGAATGAATAATTGGACCAAATTGAGAAGAAAAATACCTAGGAATTAGTTCCTAGACCCACTGAGAAAAATTTCATAGGCTCAAAATGGATATTCAAAAATAAAATGAATGAGCAAGGACAGGTAATCAGGAATAAAGCCAGACTTGTTTGCAAAGGATATTCACAAATCGAAGGACTTGATTACGATGAAAAATTTTCCCCTATAGCCAGAATGGAAGCTATCAGAATGTTTCTGGCCTTTGCATGCTACCAAGACTTCAAGGTATATCAAATGGATGAAATCGAGATTTCAAACAGATCTAAAGAAGAAAGGGGTTGGGAACAACCGAAAGTCCCAAACTTGCATCTTTCCTATACACCTTTCTAGACTTTTTCCATTTACCTGGACCTCCTAAGTCATCAACATCATTGCATATTAATCATAAAAGAGCATTTAAAGTGGTTTTTAACTATTTTTTGTGTCTGTTGTTTGAATTAGATTTTTGCTCATTTAGCTGCGGAATCTTATCACTTTCCGCAGCTGCTTCAACTTTCCGCAGCCATTTTGTTAAAGTCTATATTGCAGGTGTCTTCAAGAAAATCGAGCCACATGGGCAAGTTGGAAATGACATGGACATGGACCGAGTCCTATTGGCTCAATCGAATTCACTAAAGAAGGTCGTGGTCAAATGAAGCCAAGCGGCGGTGAACCTAAGAGTCCTACGGTGACAGAACTCTGTTTTTCACCACGTGAAGACTTGCGTGGCCATTTCTAAATCACGGGGGACATATCAACACCTGTGAACGGCTCCATAAGCCGAATCCAACGGCCACTCTCCATGTATTTAATCTTCACGGCAGCCATAATGCTAGATTTCTGGACGTGGTTGTTCACGTGTCTTCTATCAGCGCAGAATGTAGGAAATTAGTTATGTCATCCTCTGTTATAAATAATGTCTCATATGCATAGTAGTTAGCGGGTGTAATGTAATTTTGGCTGTCAAGAAAGCCACTGTGCCATGACATTATTTCCTTGTTATGACTGTGTTTTAAATATATGAGAAGACTCTGTTCATAAGTATAATTCGTGGTTGATAGCTGTTGCCCGAGGATTGTGCAGAGGGCCCCTGCACACGCCGAGGTTTTGTGTATTGCTATATAGTTTCATGCTTTATTTCCTTACATTCATTATGCCATAATCATTCACGTGTATATGTTATATCTCTTATGGTATTAATGTTTTATTTATGTTCATAATTTTTCATGCTTTATATTGTTGTTAACTAATCAGTGTCTTTGTTTCAGATTATAGTAGGCAGCCCGGGAATTTGCACATAGTTTTACAATGACTAATGACATGGAATCAATCTTGTCCTTCTGCTAATTTCTTTTTCTTAATTTTTAATTCCAGCATTGTTTTATTCATTTCAGTTTTGTACATTTTCTTTACCAGTTAGTTATATATTAAACTGCTCATGTCATTATCAGCTACCTCCGAAAGCCATAGCGGGACTAATGGTGAGGGATTGCAATATGAATGTGTAGTTTGATGTTAGTTTATTTTTCTACAAGTTAGATATTAAATTGCTCATGTCATTATCAGTTACCTCCGAAAGCCATAGCAAGACTAATGGTGAGGGATTGAAGTATGAGTGTGTAATTTGGTATTAGTTTATTTTTCTGCAAATTAGATATCAGATTACTCAAGTTGTTTATGATTACCTCCGAAAGCCATAGCGAGACTAATGGTGAGGGGTCAAAATATGAGTTGATGTAATTTGATTTTAGCTTTACTTTTCTTGCAATCTTTGGATTTCTTTGAGTACAGTTTCTTTTGTGTTTAGACAGCAGCAAGGGTAATGGGTTTCATGATCAATAGTTCAATGTTTGTTTAACTAATATAGTGGCACATTTTCATTTTCTTTTAGGAATTAATTTTGTCATTGTATGTTTCAAAATCCTTTTGAAGTTTGAAGTTTGGGAAATCATTATAAAGGACATCATTGCCTTGAATATTCATAACCATACTTGTCTTTTAGAATTTCCATCTCACATTAGGAAACCAACCAAGATAAATAAAAACCCAAAAACGACAAAAATTAAGAGATAGGTTATCTTGCACATATAGTGCGCCACACTTCGTCAGCTTACGAATCCCGGATTGAAAAATTAATGTAGCAATTTAGGACACACTAAATTGACCAAACAACAACCAGAAGGTTTCTCATTAACAGAAAAAGAAGACTATGTGTGCAGACTAAAGAAGGCTCTATATGGACTAAAACAAGCTCTCTGTGCTTGGTACTCAAGGCTGGATAAGTACCTACAAAAAAAGGCTTTAAAAGAGGAGGAGTAGATAGCAATCTATACATAAAATCCCATGAAAATGAACTCCTGATTGTTGTAGTATATGTTGACGACATTATGTTTGGAAGCAACAAATATGAGCTAGCAAAAGGATTTGCTAAAGAGATGAAATCCGAATTTGAGATGTCTATGATTGGAGAGCTCAGTTTCCACTTAGGACTTCAAATTCAGCAAAAGAACATAGGTACATTCATATCACAGGAAAAATACTTAAAAGAGATGTTGAAAAAGTTCAAAATGGAAGACTGCAAACTTGTGTCAACTCCCATGATCATTGGATGCAAGCTATGTGCTAATGATGAATCTACTGATATAGATCAAAGAATTTACAGATCCATGATAGGAATTCTGTTGTACCTAACAGCATCAAGACCAGACATCATGTTGGCAGTAGGACTTGTGGCTAGATATCAAGCAGCACCAAAACAAAATCACCTTCTAGCAGTCAAAATAATATTTAGATATCTACAAGGAAACTGTACAGTATGGACTATGGTAGCCAAAAGACAAGAGCTTCACATTGACAGCATATACAGATGCAGATTGGGCCAGCTGTGTGGATGACAGGAAAAGCACAAGTGGAGGTGCATTCTATTTGGGAAAAATTCTAGTGGCATGGCTAAGCAAGAAACAAACATCTATCTCTCTATCTACAGCAGAAGCAGAATACATAGCAGCAGCAGCATGCTGCACATAAGTCATGTGGATGAAGCAAACCCTCCAAGACATGAAGGTAAGCATTGATGAACCTATCTCTATAAAATGTGATAATACAAGTGCTATAATTATTTCAAAAAATCATGTACTTCATTCAAAAACTAAACACATCCCAATCAAGTACCATTTTCTAAGAGAACAAGTAGCACAGAAGGTAGTGAAGCTGGAATATGTGCCAACAAAAGAACAAACAACAGATATATTTACCAAACCCCTTGCTAGAGAACCATTTGATTATTTGAGAGATAGACTAGGGGTAGTATCTGTAGATGCTACTCTCTGATATGAAGAGAAAGCATCGTTTCAGGGGGAAAACAGAAACGAAAATATCATTCTTGGGGGAGATCAGTTAGCAAGGAAAGCATGAAACAGGTCCTCAAGATCAGAGCAACATGTATGAGATTTAAAAGCACACTGGGTAATGAGAAATCCCTTGCCATTGTTGTCAAAGGGGGAGGAAGAGCAAGAAAGAGAAGAAAGGGTGCTAAAAGGAAAGCAGAGGATGTGTATTGCCATCAATGCCAAAGGGGAAGACTGTTAGAAGTGTTGTCATTGATGGCAAAGGACAGCAACAGAAGCAAAGGAGAAGACAGCAGGTTTTTGGTGAATGGTATATTAACATTTACAGGGAGCATGAGAATAACAGAGGGAGAGTTTATTTACAGAGACAGGGCAGCAAAAAGAGAAGCAAAGCAGTGCAAAGGAGACAGCATAGATGGAAAAGGAGACAGCATAGAAGAGTAGAAAGAGAAAAAGAGGTAGAGCAACAAATGCGGAGACAAAGAATACAGAGGCAGAGATGAAACGGTCGAGCAGCAGAGGCGGAGATAGAGAACACAGAGGCAGAGCCATTAACAAACCAACAATGAAGTGATTGCAAGAGATGCAGAACCATGTAGCAAGGGCGCAGAACCAAGAAAGGAACCGAAATTTCACAGCGAAAACCTAATGGAATTGGGCGTTCAACATATGGATGCACTGTATAGTAATGTTGAGAACACTAGAGGAAACAGGAGCAAAAGCGGAATTCCTTTAACAAGAGTTAAAAATATGAAGACTGGAACTCGGAGTCAAGGGCAGAACCTTGAATGAACAGTGAAACCAGAGTTGTTGAAAACCAGTGGGTTCGCGCGTTGGTTGAAGTGGTAAGCAGTATTACCAAAATGAACGCAATATATGTCATTGGTGGACACGTGTCCTTCGGTGGTATTTGGATACCACTTACATTGCGTAATTTCTGAGTGTTAACCCTCAGCCCAAAGAAAAACGTGATATCAACAGTATCCGTCTGATTGCCAAGACCGGAAGATATACGGCGATTACACTTGCGCGATGAACAAAGGTTAGTGAGGGAAAGCACTATGGGTCCAAGTCAATATTTTGTTGAAAATTAAAATATAAACCAAAGTTTAAAGCCGAATCTTATGAGAATTATTCGTTATACATTCAAAGGGCATTATAATGGTCTTTAAAGTTTGTTGATATATATTATACAAACCATGTTGTGGGACCTACATTTATTTCTGTGGGGGACAAGAAATATACGAAGTCCTATGTATTATGTGTATTATAAAATTAATCAACAGGCTGATGGTAGGTCACAATGCATTATGGGCCTGTTGGTCAGCTTTTATTCAAAGCCATGGTATAATGTTTGAAATATGACGGAGGAGGTAGTATATGCAAATACAGTATGGAGAGTATGAAATATCACAAAGGGGTTCAATCTAGTGTGAGTGTTGTATTAAATGGGGAGCAAGATTATAATAAAAGACATATAAAACATTGTATATGTGATATAAGTTGCAGTGGGCCCAGTTGAAGTATCGCGTTAATGGTTAGTAATTAACCATTGAAGAAAATGCTGAAGGGTTGATATGTTTATATATATTAAATGTGGACCCCGACTATGTTGCAGAATAATGAAGAGGTAACCCAAACTTTAGACAGTGCATTATATCATTATAAACAAGTGTGGGACCCCCTACATAAAATTTCGAGAATCATAACCCATGCTGGAGGATACATTAAAGCTGAAGCAGAAAGTTTATATATATGCAGCGCTTTATATATGTTGCGCTTTATATACAAAGGACCAAAGCATATATATATATATATATATATATATATATATATATATATTTAGCGCTATATGGTTCGAGTTAAAACAAACAAAGTACCACATGGTGGGACCCTCGAGTATCGCATTGGAGAAACTAATGGCAGAGGAACATATTAACAAAAGTTTCGATTGAAGAAGTGGACCCGATTCACTTATAAACGATGAAACTTATATATGTTTGAATTCTGATTTAAATCACATCAGATTGATTCATCACATTGGAGCGATTCATCGCATCGGAGGTGAAAGAGTATCGACCAAACTGAAATTTCTGATTGCGACCTAGTGATTGGATGATAGCCATCGGATTCACCGAGGGATGGATGGCGGAGATGATTAGATTAACTATATGGTGGGCCTTTGCTAATCACATCGGCAGAAATCTAAAGACCAAATCGTAGGAGCATTGTGAATGTTGTGATTGCGATTGAAATAAATGAGTAGAGTATAGCTGGCATGTGGGGTCCATTCAAAAGATAAGACTAATAACAATTTTTCTCCAAGTTTATTAAACCAAAGCTAAAGAGGAAAGGAAAGCACAGTGGCATACATATACATATATATATATATATATATATATATATATATATATATATATATATATATATATATATATATATATATATATATGTTAAAAAATACATACATATTTCCATATGTGAATAGTAAATTATCGCATCGAAGAAGGAGCAGAGTATCGGAACAGATAATTGGAAGTTGTGATTGCGATTAATCAGAATCGGAAGTATTTGAGAGGTGATACATCACATCGGAGAATAGAGCAAGTTCGGAGAGTGGGCCCGTAAGGGAATTTTATGTATTAAAATTTTTTATTATTATTATAACACCGAGAGTTTAATTACACAGTTACATGTATGCAATAGTTACACCATGGCAGAGAATAGGAGAGCAAGCAGAGCCGAAAAAGACAGACACAGTCATAGAAAAGACAAATACGCAGTGATCCAAAAGGCTAAATGAGTTGAGCTAGAATTCTCATTGTATTTGAATGTAAATTTTTCAATTGATTTATATTGTTGTGATGCACTGGCAAGTCTCCGTAGGAAATAAAACTCCACTGTAAAACTGAAAATTGTATAAATCGCTGAGATTTTCTAAATTAGTTTAAAAAGAAGTTAGGAGACAGAATGAAAATAGTCAGGGCTATTCACTTTGAATTCTGTGTGGAATACGAACTGTTATGAGACAAACTGTATAAATCATATCACATTGATATGCAGAAAGAGGTTAGAGAGTGCAAAGGATGAAGAATTGAGGCAGAGAAGATAAGAAAAGGGAGGAGTAGAAAGAGATGCTACAGAACAGAGTTGATATCTAAGGTAAATCAGCAAAAACAAAATTTGATTGAGTGAGGAAGTTGGAGCTTCCCTATCAAGTTGAAGCTTGATAGTTGTCAGTTGTAGTTGACTGAGGTTGGAGCCTCCTGTGGGTTGGTGCCTGCAGAAAATTAGTGGTGAGAGGGAGTTGGAGCTTGCCTTTGCATCACAACAATAATAAGATGTGTTTTTCTCCCTTTATGGGTTTCCACTTATATCTGTTGTCTCTGTGTGTATTGCCTATGTGTTGATATGTTCTATCCAATATTCTTAATGCTTGTTGCTCTCATAATGAGTTTGGTTTCACATTAACTTAATACTTGCTGCAACATATTAAGACTGCTCACATATTAAAGTTGGTTATAAAATTAAATTGTAAATTAGCTTGATGAAAAGTTTGAAAAGTTCATGTATGTGTTAAACTGATTCACCCCCCCTCTCAGTTTAACTAAGGATTCAACATTTCCCCCGCAACCTTGGGAATTTTGTGGCCACATTTCCCTCCATTAGGCAATGGGTACACCACACATTGGGCCTTGCAAGTCGTACCGGCTCAAAGTCTTTCAACTTCTCTGTTAAACTGGATATCTGATGTTGTAGCCCTAGTATGGAAGGGTCTTGAACTACTACTCCTCCTCTGAACTCTTGTGGATAACCCGCCATAGCTTATATCTTCATGGCTTGCTCCAGAGCATCTTGTAATGTATCAATCTTCTGCTATGTCAATGGAGTCCTTATCAATGGAAGAAGTGCTTCAGTAAACCAATATCGTTGGTGATTCAGATCGATTTGGTAACTTAACTTCCCAATTGCATCGTTGAACCTTCTCATCAGGTCCCATGCCATTTCACCTTCTCGATGTTTAATTTCCCATAACTCAGACAACCCTCACTGATCTGTCTGAGGTAATTTAAATTCTTTGACAAATTATCACTTCACATCATCTATCGTTGGTTTTTGATGAGCTTTCGACCATTTATTAACCAGCGAAGAGCTCTCTCTCTTAAGGTAGTCTGGAACTCGATAAACTTAACTGCTTCTGGTGTCTGTCAAGCACTCCATATCGCTTCACAGAGATACCAGTGTTGCTCCACATCATCGTTGCCCCTCCTAGATAATTCTGGGTATCGGGTGAATGATCCCGCCATATTTATTTATATTGGTGGTACTAAAATAAAACCTCTACTTCGTGGCTGTGAGATTGTATTAATAGCACTGTAGCTAGTAGATATTTGTATTGTAGACCTTACACTATTCAACTTGGTAAACTCCCATAACTTAACAAAAATTTTATCAGGTGGCTGATAGAGTACCAGGGGAAGGTTGGGACTAGAGCTACTTGAAATTTGGGGAATATAATTACCTTGAATTATGGGTGTCGACCTCTCTTGAAATAGTTGCTCCATCACAACATGCAGCTCCACATCAGATATCTCCTTGGGGCGCGCGTTCTCCACATTGGACTTTTCTCCCTTTTCTCTTCGGGTTGGGCTCCTATACACTTGCCTAACTTCTTTGATGGTCACTACTATTCCTTGGGATCCCATCTGACCTTATGTTTCCTTTGCCATCTGTGGTGCCTTTTCCTTGTCCTATTGACTACCTTCTTGCTTCTCCAACTCCTTCATCACCCTTTCCCGCCACTTCTAAAAAAATTTCACCCTCCAATGTGCTCATCACTCTCTCAATCTACTAGAGGTTTCGGCATCCATATCCCTATTCCCCCTTCTTACTTACTTATAGCATCTTTCCCTCAAATCCTTCCCCCAGTACTGGAGGTTTAAGTCTCCATCTCAGACTTTGGAAATGCCATCAAACCCTCATCCACCATTAAAGCTTTGATCCACAACAGGATTTCCTTCAATAGTTATCCCCGCAATCCGGATCTGAATATGTCCTTATCTTTTGAAAAGGATTGGTAACACTCAGCTGTGAATTCCATAATGTATCCTTCCGAGGTAGATTGTACCCAAAAATATACTACTCGGGTCAAATCGATATCTAATCGATAAAGTGCTACTAGATCTGTGTGCGTCCACTTGCGACAGAATCTACGTGATCTTCCTAGGAGTGACTTGACTTGCAGTCTCTGCAACCACTTATAAAGTTCTTCAGGAAAATTTCCCCAGAAAATTTCATATAGGTCACTTGTAGATTCAGAAAACAACACCCAATCTTTGAGAGTCTTTTCCCTTTGCTGTCGCAGCTCCACTTGTTGCGATATGAACTGATCTAAGTGCTTATCCCACTAGCTTAATAGTTCTCTCTCATAAATCCACGATACCATGATATAAATCCTAAATTAATTTTTAGGTCCCAGCAATGGAACCATTTTTTGGTGAAAAAGGAGGTCTCTGGGCAAGACCCAAGTTCAGGATAGAGGCCAACAAGATTTCCGCAGTAGTCTAGCACAACGCCGGAATTTTCACCCTACTCCAAGGAGCAGGGCATCTCACCCGAGGCATGTCGTGACCTTAGTAAGGTTAAGAGATAGATCAGGTACCAGAAGGTTACAACCATGAATAAAAACTAAGGGAACTTGGAACAGCAAACAAATCTCACTGTTATGTATACGTTATTACTCATCAAGCATGTTCAGGATGCTAAATTAAAATTTAAAACTGGGTATACATTCATAGTAAGCGATTGATTAACACTCAACTCATAACATTAAGCACAACAATAACCATATTTCCTTATCAACATCAAAACAGCATACATCACTCCGTGGAGTCTATTAGAGTGTGATTCAGTACAACAGAGATCTCACAAAGCTCCCCTACAACTATGCTCTCTCTCCCGGCCCTCTGCCGCACTGGCTAACTAACTCATTTACGCTGGCTGATTGCCTATTTGTTCTTCTGCCAACATTACTGTCAGTATTTCCTCTTTTCCTGCTCCGCTGCTTGCCGCTTATTCTTGATTATTGGGAGTTCTGTTGATTGTCTTTGTCTCCCATATATGTCATCTGCGTTGTTCTCCAAAATTTCCGTGCCACCTATCTTCCGACTATCCACAACCGTGACAGCTCCCTATCTACCTTGATTGTGCTCCGCCACCTGCTCTCCACAACTCAAAACTGTTTCTTTTTCAAAACAAATGCCCCAACAGTTACACCACTCCATCGAATAAAAAATAGAAGCAAGAGCTTCTACTAGAGAAATAATTGAAAAGTGATTGTGAAATATTTGAAACATTAAATTTTTCAAACACCAATTCTTATATTTCCTAATTTGCAGAAGTCTTTCAAAGTGAATATCAATGAAATTAGTTATGTTATGGTAGTAATCTTGATGTAAGAGGGTAATACATTATGTTATCCTTATGAAATTTCCCGTGGAAAAGTCATAAAAAATACTACATATGACAAGGAAATTTATGCTTTGGCTCAATCTATTAAGACATGGAAGCATTATTTAATGGGAAAGAAAACTATCATCCACGTTGATAAAAAATTATTGTAATATTTGTAGGTTCAGAGTAAGCTTCAACAATATAGACGTTGCAACTAAAGAATTTTTTTATATCGTTTTCATCTAATCATAAAATATAAGGGAAACAATCATAAGTTGGCATACATGCTTTTAAGGCCACCCACATCCAACATCACAATTTTGGTAACTCTTATGCACATGGATCCTTTCACCCATGATGCATGCATAGAAGACATGGACTTTAAATAGGTGTTTAAACCATTGCAAGGCCAAATTCAAGTAGAAGGTCACATCAAGGCCAACTATCATCTCGAGCATGGGTTTCTATACAATATAAACAATATTTATGTTCATAAAGGTGAAAGGATGAAATATATCAAAGAGGCATACACCTCCAAAGTTGAAAGGAACTTTGGTGCTAGGAAGACAACTACAAACTTATATAAGTATGTGTATTGGTCGAGAATGTAAGTAGATATAATTTGGTTTATTAAAGGTTGCCTACTTTGATATATTTACAAAACTAGTAATAGGAAGTAATTTTTATGCCATCTCTTACTTACACCTACTAAACCATGGGTAAGCATATTCGTGGAAGTTATGCGAGACTGTAAAGAACTAAGAAGGGGTAGGATTATCTCTTTTTGGTAGTTTATAGATTTAGTAAGATGTGCATTCTTAGGCCTTATAAAAATACCATCAAGGGACAAGACAAGTTAAACATGTTCTTTGAAAAGGCTTAGGTGCACTATGGGATACTAAGGAGAATCATATTAGATAGAA
The DNA here is from genome assembly GCA_034641835.2 of Pinus albicaulis. Classification (NCBI taxonomy): domain Eukaryota; kingdom Viridiplantae; phylum Streptophyta; class Pinopsida; order Pinales; family Pinaceae; genus Pinus; species Pinus albicaulis. Next base: position 1,383,652,755 of record CM076582.1, read on the forward strand.
ATACTAGATTTATTTGTGCCATATGGACCACATTTTAGGAGAATATGGACACCAAGTTGAACATATCCACATATTTTTTACTTCCAACGCATATTTTCAATAAAAAAAAACCCTTATTTTTACCAAAATCTCTTTTCATGTCCCTAAATACCTATAAACTACTTGATACCTTGCACCTTATCCAAATACTTACAATATTTTGAATTTATTTTTCATAATTTTAAAATCCCATTTATGAATGAACATGATAAGGTATTGGTTAATAGGTGAAGCCCCCACGGATAGAGTTAGTATAATATACAATTGTGTTGAAGAAATCCAGAACAACTAGATAGTGGTAACATGAACTTTAGTATGTTGGGTTGAAAGAAAAACTTCTAGGTAATTCCAAATGGTAGTCTAAGGATAACATAACGGAATAATTCCCTCTCATCCTTTAGTAAGAGATTTTTATATTTTCTGGTAGGAAATATTTAAGTTATTTGCTAGCAAGTACCATTTTAGGGGTACATAAAATGTTAGTGATTTGGGGTCAAAAATCTTCCATAGCCTATTTGAGGCTTTAAATATAAATTTTTGGGGTCAAATTTTGTGAAAAAAGTTGGAAACATCTCAAAATTTTCTATACATTAGGAGATTTCCAATGACATCAATATCATCTTAATTGGAGTTCATATGGGGAAGTTATGCTTTCTACAAGTTGACTTGTGACCACCATGATATCTAGTGCCTGATACAAAAATAACTTTCAATAGTCACACAAGTGGAATTAATCATGTGTGGAATTTAATGACGATTTTATAGGATCCAAAACCACAATCCTATTTGAGAGTTGAGACATGTAAGAACCCTAATCCTAGACAACTATTAGGGCATGTTAAACTTGGGGCACTAGGAAAAGAAGGGTTTCCATTCATATTGTCTAGTGTGTTGTTCCATAGTTGAGTAAATCATCTAGGGGTAGGATTTTGGAGCATAACAAAGGAATTTTGAATATCTTGCAGTAGCTATATTGACCATGGTGTCTAGGGAAACTCCTTAGTGAATTCATTTTTCTTGTATTTGCATTTCATAACCAAGAAGAAAAAATAAAGGAGTAGGTCTCATCTTCTACCTATATTTGTTCTACATTGGGATCTCTTAGGGTACAACCTATGTTCATTGTGTGGATGCTTCTTTATTTACTTATATTCTTTCATTTAATTTTTATTTTATGAGTATTTCATGCATTATGCTAGTAATAGTAAATCTAAAATTTAGAGTAGGCCCTGCATAATAAGAAATTGCAGAACATTGTAAGAATTTGTTGTGACTAACCGTTATAATGGAATATCCATGATAGTTTATATATCACAAATATTAAATAATATTTTATTAGGATATAGTGATTTCTTGTATCTATTTATTCATTTCATCAAATTAACCAAAGTCAAAATATGACTGGTGCAATGTTCATTAAATAAACACTAATCACATGGTTTCAATTTTGTTGAGATTGTTTACAACTATTTATTTATTTTAACCAAAAAAACTACGATTAAGTTGCATTTAATGCAATATTCTCTAAAGAAATACTAATCACATAGTTTCAATTAGAAATATTAAATAATAGTGATGACTCGTGAATTTTGAATATTATGGTATAAAAAAAATCGTAAAACGAGACAACTTCAAGTTTTAACCTTCACTTGGAGGATGCAATCAAGCACATGTATGGACATACTTAGAATTAACTTAGAGGATGAAATCAAGAACTTGATAGGAATATTCAATGTTAAGAAATGTAATTAAGTGCAATTTGTATTCAAATAATTGAATGTTCAGAAAATTTGATCTAATTCTTGGGGAATAAGATCTAAAAGGCTTGAATGGAAAGAAAGAAGGACAAAAAACATGAAAATTTTCCATGAATCTAATCATGAGAAAAATGATGAAAATGCATGAGGTGAATACATCACAAATATATGATAGGGAGAGATACCTGGACAAGATGGATTCCATTAAGAAGAACCATTACCTGCAATGAGATTGAGTTTGGGACCTCTCCTTCTTGATATTCACTCTTCATATTTCCTTGTTATAAGGAATATTGTTGATGAAGTCAACTTTTATTAGGTTTTAATTTTCAGTTACATATCTATTAAGTTCCCTTTTACACATAAATATGACCTTATGACCTTATGAAACATACATTTGAATGTAGACTATAATCCCCCAATATTTGAACCAATCCTCATTGCCAAGAAAATGGTCTCATCATTTTACCCATGCTAACAAAATAGGGCCTTCATTGTCTTCATTGTACCAACATGATTATAATGTTATTAATCCAATGAAGATAAGGGTTTTTTGTGGTTAACCCATAATCGTGGATTTGTTGATGACCCATAACCGTTATGATGACAATGTGTTGAATGTCAATGAAGAGGAGGGTTTGTTTGTTTAACCCATAATCATGGGTTTGTGGATGACCGATAACCACTACAGTTATAATGTCTTCAGTTCCAATGAAGACAAGGTTTTTGTTTGTTTAACACATTACCATGGGTTTGTGGATGACCCATAACCATCATGACTACAATGTGTTGAGTACCAATGAAGTGAATGGTTTTGTGTGGTTAACCCATAACCATGGGTCTATGGATGACCCATAAAATAGTTAGAAATGATAATCTTAGAGAAGGGTTTTGTGTAGTTAAGCCATAATTGTGGGTTTTTGGGTGACCTATATCTTTATCTCTTAAATTTATGGTAGTGGACCTCTAGCTGTAATTTTTTTGTAGCTTTTTTTACAATTGATGAAATCATATTTTGTTGAAGACCGATTTGAGGTTTAAAAGAGACATTTCCATTGATATAAGAAAATTACTCTATTTTAGCTGTGGAATGAAAACATCCTTCCTTATACTTAAGATACCCATGACCGCCTTTCTTTAAAAACCTATGTAACTTCAATATATGATATCTCTTAAACCATAAATTAAAATTAAATTCCATAAAAATGTATTTCAGCCAAAAAAACAAATTTCAAAATCAGTTATCATACACCCTTTGAAAATTGTATACATGTCATAACACTTATATAAAGTTATTTTAAGATGGTTTCCCCGTGTTTCATCTAATATTATTCTACAATGATGGTCATTTAGCTATGGGTCAATTGAGAAAGGGATGAAATGAGGTCCCCCAAGCTTCCAATTGCCACATGTAGATGTCAAATGAGTTATCCATGGCGTGGTAACCTACTTTGAAACCAATCATCCAAATATTGCATGATAAATCCAAAATTACTGAATGTTGAGATGGGAGGAAAGAAAAAATACAAATATTCCATGAAACCAATCATAAGAACATTGATGAAAACACCAAATAAATATGAAAAATAGTGTAATATCCCAAATGGGAATCATGCAGCAATACTAAACAGTCATGCATTAAAATAACACAGTTCATCTAAAACATAGCAGGAGGCCAATAAAAATGTTCTTCAATAGTTTTTACAGCAGAAATATAGATGTATAATGAAGCCCATAAGATGCATAACTGTAAATACAAGACATAAACAGAAGAAATCCCCTCAAAAGAGGTGTTGCAACCACATATATGGACTGAAGCTGCCTTGAAAATGTTATTTTATTGGGTTGAAAAATGTTGTTGATTACATGTCAGATCGAGAGCTGATCTGTGCATAAAAATTCAGATCCATAACAAATCCATGCACTAGAAAGGCTCCTCTTTCATATCCCCTTGGGGTTTTGAGCATTACACCAAGTATAAGCAGTAAATCTGAGATCTAAGAATGCAAATCTGTAGAAATATTTAGAAATTCTGAAGTATTCAGAAATATACAGATCATATCTGAAATATACAATGTGTAGATCTCCTTCAATGGATCTCAAAGTGAAAGGCAGATCCCCAACACTCAGAAACTAGCTCTCCAAATGGTGCACCCAATCTCCCTGCAACAACACCTACAGGAATAACATAGATCTAGAATAGAAACTGCATTGTAAGGTATAGATAATAGTTGGCCACATGCCAAGATCAAGAAATGATGCCCAATCACTCCAATACACTTCCCTCAATAGAGCAGAAGACTCCTCCACTGAAAAAGGGCACTGAAATGTCCTAGATCTGAATAGATCTAGCTTCCACTTGTTGGAGCTTGCAAAGACAACCAAACCCTCAACAGGATCTGATTTGTAGTTGAAATGAGAAGCTTGGCCTCAAGCCAGATACTGGACTATGCAATACAAGACTCTCCCAAGAGCTACTCAATGGGAAGAAGTGGAATTCCTAAACAAGAAATCCCAATGCTAAACAACATTTGCAATCTAGGCTAAACAACCAAAGAAAGCTATATGGTCTAAACAGAAAATATATCAAAATATCATATCTTCAACAACCTCTCCATGCTACCATCCCATTCCTTATATAGATTAAGATCTTGTAAACCCTAAACCACCTTCAATGAAATCTTCTCTTTCACACAATCCATATCCTTCTAGAACTGCGTTGTGCCACATTGATGGCCACTCCTCCAAGACATCACTGTAGACTTGGTCAAGGTTGACCCATTCAAAGTATCCAACCCCTTTCACACCTAAGGGTGCTTTGCTTACATAGCCAAGATTTAGTCTTTTTCACATTTGGCCTTGATTTATTCTTTATTAGGAGTTTGATGAACCTCCTTTATACATTTATTCTTTAAGAAAATAAATAAAAAACAAAAGTGGATATTCCAATTAGCTTAGGACTAATTAGGAATATTACAGTCCTCCCCTCCAAAATGTTGCTTGTCCTCAAGAAACTCACAAGGACATTGCAAAATCTGTAATGGATTTGTCTCCTCCCAAGAATACAAGTTTGCCTTTGGTGAATAACCCAAATAGTTGTCATCATGAAGAAGTGGGGATACATGGAAAGAATCATATGTTTTCCATTGGTCTTCTTAAGGCATGAGAGATAGTAAATATTGGGTACTTCAACCCCCATGAGATACTCCAATCTCCATGATATCATCCAGACAAAGTGAGCCATCCTTGGTAGATCATAGAAATAGTCACCAATCCCCTCCTTATGCAATGTATAGGGGTTGCATGGCTAGAAATGAGAGGTAAGAATGTTCAAATTACGTTGTCTCTCCCTCCATTTATGATAGATTTGGAGCTGTTGATCCTGGGCTACGACAATATAATCCTCATGAAGCCAAAAGAGACTTGGAACCTCATGATTTCCTCCTTTGATTCTAGGAAGCCTCCTTGCCCAATATTCCATGCATATAGTGAATAAAGTATCATCACCATATTTTCTCCAAAAGAAACATGGACTAAGTGTCATATGATGTATTGGATGGTGACAATAGTCCCTCCATTGAGACCAACATTGTTCTTCCTCTTGCTACCTCAAAACATAGTACAATAAGTGGCCACTCAAACACCTTCTTGCTTCCATAAGCTTCTCCAAAGCTTGAGAATAGTAGAGGTTAAGAGGTGTTAGCTGAATATGATTCAAGTAACACAAGTCTTGCCACAAATTCTCCCATGTGAGAGGCTTCTCCCAAATACACAAGTCACACATATGGCACATATGGCCCTTTACATAGAAAAATAAAAGATAAAGTGTAGCATCCATATAATGTCTCTTCCTCCTCTTGAAAATATGGGAAGTTTCATTTCCCATGGACACACCCAACCAGTGTGTCATCCCTCCTATCATGTCCCCAAAAAATATCAGAGCATCATCATCATCATAGGGGATCAAAACCAGCAATACATAATCAATAAAATGCAATGATAGAAGTGGATCATAGTCCCATAGGTGGAACCAGAGCAGTGCATCTCCTACCTGCCTCAGATCTAGATTTGGTAAGTGGTTTTCCCACCACTTACTTGTTTCCCATAACGTATCTCCATGGCTGAAAGTGGGAGATATATTTGGTGCCTTAGGAAAGCACCCATCATGCTGAAAAATCTCCCTTTGTCCACCAAGGGAGTGGTCGTATTCAAAAATAGTTTTGGCCCAAAGTTGGCCATGAAGTTTATAAGGTATAACACTCCTGTTTGGAGTCATGGCCTACATATACATAGTAAAAGAATGCATACAATCAGAAAATAAAATATGATTTACATAAGTATGCTCTTCACCAATAGTCCTCCTCAAACAAATGGAGTGGTGCATAGATCTATCCCCTTCCTAAAAAAGAGAAAGAGAGGGCTGAAGTAACTCTTCCATAGATTTATGTTGTTGCTCCATCTCCATATGGTACATGCATCTTTGATAATGCTAATATAAATCTTATTCAAAGCCTTCCCACATGAATCCATTTGCGATAATATGGTGTATTCTAATGAAATCAGTGGGGGTAGAAAGAAAAATATCATAGGTTGCATATAGTAGTTTACCTTTGAGCTTTGATTCTTGAGTCAAATAGATCAAATCATGAAAGTAAATGACTCCATTAATCACCCTATACCTCCTATCTTCCATTTGCCCATCAAGAACCTTACATGTGAAGAGGTTCTTGGAATACTCTACCAAGAGTTGGGACTCCCAATATGGGTCTAGGCTTCCCAACAAAGAAAGTGCTGTAAAATTCTGAAATTAAGTAGCTGTCACATCATCATTCTCCTCTCTGACATGCTCAATGACAAAGTCACATGTTGGAGTATTGTAGTTCCACCTTTGCTCCCTCTCTTGCAGCTGATCTTTCTCAAGACAAGATTGAAGTTTATGGAATTCAACCTCCTTTTGTAAGGTCCTTGTCCTCCAAAACTTCCATAGTTTGGCCCATGCATACAAGAGTGTTGGTACCCTCTTGTCATCTTCAGAAATCTTATGTGTATGTAGAGATATCATTCTCTACCCCAAGACTATGGAGTGGCCTCTTGATACCATACTCATGTCATCATAGATATTTGAATTCTTCTTTTCCAGCGCAGATAGATGAGTGGAAGATAGCAAAGTCAATTTCAGAAAATTGCTCAGCTTTCATTGGAATCCATCAATAGATCTTAGTAATGTGGTAGCTCCCCTCAAGGCTCCTTCCTTAGCCAAATATGTCATTGCTGCAATAATTTGAGAGAACACTTTATCCTTCTTTCAATCAGGGGGTCTCCCTGGTGGAATTCCTCCATGCAAAGAGACATCAAGATTTGAAGTAGACTATATGAATGAGTGGACTGAAGTGTCCCTCCCTTTTCTGCATAAATCAGTCTCCTTCTCATGAATAGAAACCCCTTGAAATAAACAAGGGTGCATGCTCCTCATCATTGGATGCTAATCCATCCTTCCTCCCTTTTCTTAGAGTAAGGTGTTATTTCCGAATAAGACTGTCACATGATGCTCCTTGGGAACCCTTTGCAAAGATGAAAAAGCTCCTTCCTTTGAAGCAATAACTTCATGTCCATCCCCATGTGGTGATGGTTCTTCTTATGAATTGATAGCACTGTTACTGCCCTCTTGTTCTTTCTCCTCGTCAATATTTGAAAACACCTCATCATCAATGAGAGACCTTAGATCTTGGTCCTCCCTTGAAACAGGGATCTCCATGACTTCCCTTTGAGAAGGAATCTCTTCATGCAATGGGGATCTTGCCTTTGGCAAAGTATCACATATATTTTTATCCCCCTCAACAGAAATATGAAGTGGAGTGGCCATAACAGATCTTTCCAACTCATGTAAGGGTTTTTCATGCTCATGATTTGTTAGCTCAATCAAAGATGTTTCAGTTTGTTTTACATCAAATCTCTTCACCATTCTCCTAGTGAATCTTTCATAATTAGATATATTTGCATTCTTCAATGAAAAGGATTCAAATAACCACCAAGCATAATATTTACCTTTAAGATGCAGTGCTGCTACTTTAAGGGCTTCCTTTTCTAAAACTTGATGTAGATCCAAATATGAGTCTAGTTGATCTATCCAATACTTGGTTGTGCATGTGGAGGATCCATCAAAATTTGGCAGAAAGAATCTACCTCTTCTTCTTCTGCTATACCTGTTGGATCTTCTTTCCTCCTTGAGCTAGCAGAACTCTTGGAAGCTCAAGTGCTCCTTGATTTTCCAAGATTTAGATTCATACTCCTGAAGATAATCATTCAAAGTCTCCTCCTTTGTTGCATCTTCTTCCTTCATCTCTCTTTCAGTAAATCTGGGCATAGAATAACGTTGTAGATCTGATTGTGTAGCTGAGTGCTTGCACACATAGGATGAAGAACTAGGGCTTTCTTCATGTAAATATCTTCTTGAGGGACCTTCATATCTTGCCCTCTTTATTTCTTTGATTTAATCTTTAAGCTCCTGCAGAGTTTGGAACAGAGTTTTTGAGAACTCTTTCCCTTTCATTCTTCCAGATAAAGGGGTTTTTCCCTTGTCTTCTTTGTCTTCAATGTAATTGATCTTCTTCTTCTGTCTTTTCTTCATTTTAAAAGACATATTGGCTTCTTAGAATGCACAGGTTGTGCCAAGATGATGCTCCAATACCATTGTAATATCCCAAATGGGAATCATGTAGCAATACTAAACAGTCATGCATTAAAATAATGCAGTTCATCTAAAACATAGCAGGAGGCCAATAAAAATGTTCTTCAATAGTATTTACAGCAGCAATATAGATGTATAATGAGGCCCATAAGATGCATAGCTGGAAATACAAGACATAAACAGAAGAAATCCCCTCAAAAGAGGTGTTGCGACCACATATATGGACTGAAGCTGCCTTGATAGCGTTATTTTATTGGGCTACAAACTATTGTTGATTACATGTCAGATCTAGAGTAGATCTGTGCATAAAAATTTAGATCCATAACATATCCATGCACTAGAAAGGCTCCTCTTTCAGATCTCGTTGGGGTTTTGAGCATTACACCAAGTATAAGCAGTAGATCTGAGATCTAAGAATGCAGATCTGCAGAAATATTCAGAAATTCTGAAGTATTCAGAAATATGCAGATTAGATCTGAAATATACAATGTGTATATCTTGTCCAATGGATATCAAAGTGAAGGGAAAATCCCCAACACTCAGAAACCAGCTCTCCAAATGGTGCACCAAAAATCCCTGCAACAACACCTACATGAATAACGCAAATATGGAATAGAAACTGTGCTTTAGGGTATAGATAATAGTTGGCCACATGCCAAGATCAAGAAATTATGCCCAATCACTCCAATACACTTCCCTCAATAGAGCAGAAGACTCTTCCACTGAAAAAGGGAACTCAAATGTCCTATATCTGAATAGATCTAGCTTCCACTTGCTGCAGCTTGCAAAGACAACCAAACCCTCAACAGGATCTTAGTTGTAGTTGAAAGGAGAAGCTTGGCTTCAAGCCAGATAATGGACTATGCAATACAAGACTCTCCCAAGAGCTACTCAATGAGAAGAGGTGTAATTCCTAAACAGGAAATCCCAATGCTAAACAACATTTTCAATCTAGGCTAAACAGCCAAAGAAAGATATATGGTCTAAATAGACAGTATATCAAAATATCATATCTTCAACAACCTCTCCATGTTGCCATCCCCTTCCTTATATAGATTAAGAGCTTGTAAACCCTAAACCACCTTCAATCAAATCTTCTCTTTCACACAATCCATCTCCTTCTAGAACTGCGTTGTGCCACATTGATGGCCACTCCTCCAAGACAACGTTGTAGATTTGGTCAAGGTTGACCCAGCCAAAGTATCCAGGCCCTTTCACACCTGAGGGTGATTTGCTTACATAGCCAAGATTTAGCCTTTTTCACATTTGACCTTGATTTATTCTTTGTTAGGAGTTTGATGAACCTCCTTTATACATTTATTCTTTAAGCAAAGAAATAAAAAACAAAAGCAGATATTCCAATTAGCTTAGAACTAATTAGGAATATTACAAATAGAGAGAGAGTTGGAGATGAAGGATTCCATTAAGAAAAACCATTACAGACAATGAGGCCAATTTTGGGATATCTCCTTCTTGATTGTACTCTCTTCTTATTGACTTCTTATAAGGTGACTTATTCATGAAGTCAGCCTAGATTAGTTTTGAATCTATCAATTATATATCACCAAGTTTCTTTTTACATAAAATTATGTCCTTATCATTTTCAAGCAACAAAAATGTAGGCTTGTTGACTTTAATTGTAAAATACTCAAAAGGTATTGTAATAATAATTTATTAATGTATAAAAATGTACAAGATGATTGAATGTTACAATGAGGACCCGCTTATATACGTAGGCAAGTGTCTTTTCATGATCGGGCATGTCTTTTAGACGTGCCTTTTCACTTAACTAATGACTATTTAACATAATCAGTATTTTGATATTTATTATTTACATTATTTATTTTTATTTTAATTGTTATGAATTATATTAATAACATTTCCCCTTCCTTCAAAATCTTTATCCTCAAAGCTATATTGTTCACAATTTTCTTCATCTTTCGTTTGTCAAGGCTTGTTGAATTTAATTGTAAAATACTCAAAAAGTATTGTAATAATAATTTATTAATATATAAAAATATATAAGATGATTGAATGTTACAATGAGGAACTGCTTATATACCTAGGAAGGTTTCTTTTCATGATCAAGCATGTCCTTTAGACATGCCTTTTCACTTAACTAATGACTATTTAACATAATTTTTATTTTGACTTTTATTATTTACCTTAATTTTTTTTTTTTTTGTTATAAATTATATTCATAACACATGTATACATCCAAAAGTAGACTATAAGCCTCCCTAATATTCGAATTAATCCCCCCACTTAGAAATGATGGTCCTCGCATTTCACCCATGCTAAAAAACGAGGTACACCATTATGTTCATTGTACCATCATGATTACAATGTGTTGAGAACCAGTGAAGAGAAGGGCTTTGTGTTGTTCACCCATAATTGTGGGTTTATCGATAACCCATAACCGTCATGATTACCATGTATCTAGTGCCAATGAAGAGAATGGTTTTGTGTGGTTAACCCATAACCATGGGTTTTTGTATGACTGATGCAGGAGAATCCTGCTCGAAAAATCATTGTTGATTTGATTGAATTAAGGGGTCTAATGTTTGATAAGGAATCTAATTTATTAATAGGAAATTTGTATAGTTTTAATTATTTGAATGAGAAATAGGTGTGTGAGGTTTTTTTTAATGTAAATATTCTCAAATATGTGAGAATATGAGAGATGTTAGACTTGTGAAGATCTCATAAAGATCTTAGGGATTAGGAAGTCCTAGAATAGGGATTTAGTTGAGTCAAGAGTGGATTTAGAGGCTTTTTAGGATATGGCTGAGTAGATTGTGGATTTGAACCAGAATTGGTTGCAGAAACCTTTTGTATATATTTGTAAGCTGTAAAGGCATTAGGAGAGGCCATTTTTAATGAAGGAAATTAGGCCACAAATAGATTAGGTTTGATTTGATTGGGTTTGATTTGTTTGGAGTTATGATTTGTTTTCAAAAGCAGAATTTTTGTGTCACAAATTAATAGAATATCATTGTGTACATTTGATAAAACAGTGATTTGTGTATTTATCGATTCGGCTTGTTGAGTAACAATTCTATGTGTTTAAATTGTTAAGTGTGTATCATGGTTCTAATATCGATAAAAGAGTATAATGCCTATGTGAGTGTGAATTTGTGTTGATATTCGTAGAAATCCAAGAATTAAACCATAGTTACAGTTCTGGAGTGTTGGAAGAAGCTCGATCGTCAATCATAAAATAAGTTGATAGTAAGCCACCATAATGTTTTGTGCAGAGGGTTTAAAGTTACCTCTCAGCATGCGTGGATAAGACAGAGTATGGTTTGCATGAGTACAGGAATATGGTTTGAGTGATGGAGTTTGAATGGTGAATTCGATGTGTTAATCATCCATAATTTTCACTATCTGAAGATGACTAAGTATCGGTTCTAGATTTCTAGAAACAAAGTTCATGAACATTGTGAGTTCTAGAAATCTCACTACCTTCATTATCCTTAAAATATTTTTTTCACTATTTCATCATCCCATCATGTCAATGCTCAGCTCACCCATCCCAGAATACCCATCATGGACTCATGTCACCCATTTTGTCTTTGCTGTGTCACCTTTGGCCTCAGCTCTCTATTTTGTTTTGCCTAACTCCTCCATTGTCCATCTAGGGATTTTAAAGGAATTTTTTCTTGGTTTCATGACCTCCATAGTTAAACATAAACAAGGCTTGTATCTTGATGCTCTTAAAACTCCTCCTATCCTTAATATACCTTCATAAAAACTCCCCATCACTCTTATCCCTCAAATTCATCATTTTTCTACCAAAACCTAGTCTATGGCTGCAATTTGATACATTTTAAGACTAGGCCTGTGTTTTTCCCTTTTGGACCCCTTACCCTCACTCAATCCTTGAAATTAAAATTTCTCCTACTCCCTAACATCTATCCCTATCTCCAAAAATTTCCCCAAGAATTTATACAACCCTTAACCCCTTCATTCCATTCCCTCTACAAGGCAGTCCTAAATCCCCTACACCAAACCCTATTTTCCTCTTCCAACTAATCTAGGGTTTGCTATGGAAAAGAGGCATAAGAGAAAATTATCGATATGGTAGGTAATATCAGAAATCATGAAGCCATTAAAACTTACAAACATCATGTCTCCATCATTTTACAAGAATTCATTCCAAGAGACAAGCCATGTATCACGCCCAAGGCCAGTTTTGCTTCAAAATTTGTTTCTGACAAAACAGAGATGAAATTGAAAAATGTGAGAGAGGTTTTTGTCCATCATAGTCCCAATAAAAAAAACCTCCTTCAGGTTTTACACAGGTATCATGGTTTTTGATAAATGTCAAAAATACAGGTCTCACGAGAGAATTTATGCACTATTGGAGTGACCTTGGGAAAATCGGGTTTTCTCACAGCTGGAGTATCCCAATGAATTTCTTGATGATTCAAATGATAACTAGGCTTTAAGATACTTCCAATGAGCTATCATGAGCTCTATTCAGAATTGCATAAGGCATCCAAAAGTGGCTTGCACCAGCACTCTGCATTACTGCACCAGCATTCAGCACGTTTTGACCAGTGTTGGAAAACTCAGCTTTTGGACAGGTAAATGGACATAAAATGGAAAAAAAAGTATTTTTTGAAATTATACTCAACCAGCTTTCCAATGAGTTATCATGAGCTCAATTTGGAGTTGTGTAAGGCCTCCAAAAGTTGTCTACACCAGAGCTCTTCATTTCTGCACCAACATTCAACACTTTTTAACCAGTGTTGGGAGAATCAATTTGTGAACAGGTAAATGGACACCAAATGGAAAGAATTTTTTTTGGAAAGTAGACTCAACCAGATTTCCAACAAGCTATCATGGTCCCAATTCCTACATCGGGAAGGCCTCCAAATTCCTGCTGCAAAAAGGCCTTTTTCTGCGCTGCGCTCCTAGAAAGTTAAAAAAATCCTAACAGAGGTTCGAGCAGAAAAAATCTTGTGCTACGCTCCTGTAGAAGTGTGTTGTGCTCCTATAGCCTCCTCCAGTGCATTTTAACACTATGTATTTCACACCTATAGGATCGTGCTACGCTCTGATGGTTTGGCCCGACCTGCAGATGGAGGGCCCAAAACAACAGTGTGCAACCCGAAGGTTGTGCTGCGCTCCTGCCATTTTTTTTTTGAATGACCTCCCGAGCACCCGACACACATATTTTTGTTTGCTCTTTGTCACGGGCATGCAACCCTACACGAGGTCACATTCGCAGCTGACCCGAGCTGCCCGGCAGACCAACATGTGCTGTGCTTTTGTCACGGGCGTGCAGCCCTACTCGGTGTGCATCCCTGCACGAGGTGTAGGACCAACGCCCGGGCCTCCAACCTATGCTATGCTCCTGCCATAGGCTCCACACTTTCGCCGACCTACGTTGTGCTCTTGCCACTATCTCTAGACCTCTGCCCAGCGTGTAGTTCTACACCGAGTTCACAACCAATGCTCGGTCCGACCTACGATGCGCTCCTCCATTAGTGTCAAACCAATGCCCAAATTTGCATTTAGGACTGCCCAGCATGCTACGCTCCTGCCACAGGTGTGCAGCACTACATGAAAATACATTCAACACCGCTCGACTCGCCCACAAGCTTTGAAAAAGCCATTTTTCTGCTATGAAGAAATTTTAAAAGGTATTTTCGACTTTCATCATCTATGCTTGGTTTTCTAAGAGGATAAGGTCGCTAAGAGAAAGATGATCATGAAGAAAGCAGTAAGGGATAAAATGAAGATGAAGAAGAAAATGAAGTAGAGGGATGTGGCCATGAAGAAAGCAGCAATGGCCAAGAGTAAAACAGTCAAGGCAGTAGCAGGGATGAGGATGTGGATAAAGAAGAAAACAGAGGTAAAAATAGTGATGCAAGCGATGAGAAAAGAATTCAAGTCAGTGGGTATTATGAGGATGGGAATGACACTGAGAACACTAAAGCAGAATATGGTGAGGAAGAAATAGAAATCCATGACAGTGGCAAGAATGGAAAATTCAGCCCAGAAACAGATTTTAAAATTATTTTCAATAAGCAAGGAGATTATTACAAAGGTCCCAAGAATGAAGGAAGTGATGCAGAAAATGAAGTTTGCAGTGAAAAAAATAATGCAAAGGGTGAGGAGGAGGATATTCATGAAAGTGAATATATGCCAAACATAGGCGCCTCTGACATTGCAGAAATAGAGCATGGCAGTTTTAAAGGTCCTGTTAGTGATAAAAGCATGAAGGATGTTGAAAATGTTGATCGAAAGGATAGCCAACAGCAAATTAGGGATGATATACTCACAAAAAACATCCATGAAGAAGGAGACAGTCCTGAGGTTGTCAATGATCAAATTTTGAAAGCAAAATTTATAGCACCTTTCACCATCACTTATCAGATAGGAAGGAGACATGTGTTTGTTGCCTCAAAAAGGCAAGGGGCCATGCTCTCCTCCTCAAAATAAATGAAGGACAAAGGTAAAAAACAAGTTAAGAATAAAGATACAAAACCAATGAAGGAGACCTAGGACTATGGGTCTTAGGAAAGATTTGGCAAAACAAAGAGAGGAAGAATCAGCTCAAGCACAAAAATTTCCCCTCACCAAACTCCTTGCCATGGAAATTGAGCATAATAGAGAATCATGGCCTGAAAGGGCCATTATGCATTTAGAGGCCAAACTAGAGAAGGCCAAAAAAGTCTTGAGCTTACAAATGAGGATGATTGAGCACTACAAATGGAGAAATCACTTTGCAAGACAAAAGATCAAAAATGCCCAAAATGAGGGCTCAGCACCAAATGATGAAAAAGACCAAGCTAGGCTTGGTATTTTGGCCCAAGTTTCTCTATAGGTCTCCAAGGACCCTTGAGGCACCTACATACCAAATTTGAGGAAAATTGAACAAGTTTTTGTCTTTTGCAAAATTTCAAGCCTAAGAACGCAGCACCCCCTCTGTTGCGCTTTTTCTTAGGGAATTTTCAGAGGGAGAAGCATACATTTTTGGATTCCCCATCATGAGAGGAGTATTCTCACCAAATTTCAGCTCAATTGGAGTTGTTTTGGTCCCCCAAAAGGGTCAAAAAAACTCATTTTTTCACCTTTCTGCCCTCTTTTCTGAACAGGTTTTGCGCTCCTGGAAGCCTTGGTTTTTTCCACTTTTTCGGAAACTTGTAGAGGTAATATTGAGGAAAAAAAGGCATATTTGGAAATTATACATCCAAATCTTTCCAACGGGCCATCACGGAGCCTTTTCCGACATTAGGAAGGCCTCCAAAACGTTGTTGCAAAAAGACCTTTTTTAGTGCTGCGCTCCTGGAAAATGTTCAAGTTTTTGAGACAGTATGTTGCGTTCCTGTGTGTAACTAAGAAAATGTGCGTTAGGAAAGTTTCATCATTTATTTCAGAGCCTAAAATTCAATATTTTTTCTATTTTAGTCCGGAAAAGATATTTTGGAAGATATTTTGTGCCTTGGACCTTGTAGGGCGTCAATGACAAGTTAGGATATTTGTTTTTGGCCAATATGCTTCTAAATGCTCTAGTGAGCTCTCTTCCTCCTTGCTTGTTATATAAGCCATCAGGATTCATTGTAAACAGTGGGGACTTGATGTGTTATAGAGCAATACATGGTTTATGAGCTTGGAGAAGATATTTGGTTTTATGAAGTGAATAAATGGCTTGTGTGGCTTGATGTTGGAGAAGCTTGCTTGTAGGATTCCATAGCTTGGTGAATGGTGATGTTTTTCTAACTTGCTAGTGTTTTCTTGTCCTCATTTTGTTTCAATCTACTTGTTTTCTATAGATCAGAAAGGTATAGGTTGAGATATGCTCATGGAAGCACCTCAAACCTCCTGTATGCTATAGTTTTGATGTTTTCTTCTTTTAGTTCATTTTAAGGAATTCTTGACTGCTCCTTAGGCCCACTAAAACTTGTCCTTTGTTTCATGAATGATCATTATGTTAGCTTATAAATATGATTCATGGTATGCCCTACTTATTTAAAGTTTTCAAAATCTTATTGTGAAACTTTTCTATGGAATACTGATTGATTAGGTTAATACAAAGAGGCCTTGTTTCGATCTTGCCCTTTGCCCATGCTCATCAACTTGTTTCAGAGTTCCCGATAGCTTGATATATGATGTTTAAGAGTTCCCTCTCCATATATTGAATTGTTTTTTTATCTTATATGTTTTCTCAAAAAGCTGAAGGTGGATTTCTAAAGTTAGGAGTTCTAATGCTTCTATGTACCACAGGATTGTTCATCTTGTATGTTTATCAGTTTGAGTATTGTTCATAGAAATTAATGGTTTTCCCTACCTCATGAGTTATTGATTCAAATTATAGATGTATAAGACCTCTTAGTCTTTTCACAAAACTTAATGTTTGTTACACCATCATATATCACTTTAAGGATCCACTCACCCTGCTAAATCGGCCTTGCAATACACTTTTCTTCATCATTTAGACACCCTAGACTTCATCTAACCCCATATACCTATTGATTTTATATTCTCTCATTCCACCTATCCTACTTGATCATATTACCCCAACCCAAAATAAACAAACAAACCCACACTTAACAACTAGCCTAAAATCAATCATCCAAAGTGAACAAGCTCACATCCTTCGCACAATAGAGAGAGCCCTCTCTGAGTCGAGGAAGGCTAGGTCCTAGGACTCCAAAGACTGGTCTGATGTTACCCTATCATTTCGTTAGCCAATCTGCCAAATCACGGGACACTAACATAATGGCGATCACGGTGGGACTTAGAGTATATAGTTACCTGAATACCTCTTAAAACTCATTAGATCCTCAGCCTGATAAATAGGGAATCCAGTGAATCTGACACCTCATCCCATTACTAACATAATGGCGATCATGGTGGGACTCTGAGTAAAAAACAAACTTAGACTTCCCTAAAAATTTCAGCAGCCCTTAGGAAAAATATCTTATGGATTTATCCCACCGCTCACTAACATAATGGCGATCATGGTGGGACCTTATGAGTTCATAACAACCTAAATACCCCTTAGGACTTGAGAATCCCTTCATCAAATAGTATCCTATGATTTATAGCTACCTCATCACTATCACTAACACAATGGTGATTATGATGCAACCTCTGATGTCAGTGACAGACTAAGTATCGCTTAGGACTTCAGAAACCTTCGTCAAATCATGGAGAACTTAACTGATAGCCTAAGAGTAGAATCTAGATTTTTCACCATCTTAGAAAATTGATGACTCAGCTATAGGACACTCGTACAACCTTCGGTCTGCATATAGAAACTCAGAAAAACCCCAAAAAATTTCTAGATTATCTTTTTGTCAGTATTGGTGGTGGACCATAGACAATATATCTTCAAAACAACTAAAAATATCCACCTGGCGACTCCACTAGCATCCAGTAGGCCTCCTACTCCACTAAGTTCTCACAGACCCCCTCTGGGAATGCATTGAGCAATCCCAATCATGCTGATGGTGAACAACAAAGTTCAAATCTTCCACCTGGCGACTCCACAACCCTCAATAGACCAAAAGACTCCACCGGTAGAGAACTCTAGACTGGTTGAAAAGATTCAGTGACTCCTTCTGATTTACAACATGGATCCAAGGATACAAAGGAGATATGCTCCAATGAGTAGAGATCATATCCCTGGATTCCCACAAAAAATGCCTGAAATAAATTGGATAAAAACATTACCTATATTTCAAGATGAAAAATTTGATGATCCCTTGTTACATCTCATCAAATTTCACATACACATATGGAGGTTAAAGGTTGAATGGCACGAGGACTACCTCATGAAAATTTTTATGGCAAAATTAGAAGGTAAGGCAACAAATTGGTATGAATGGCTAGAACCTGGTATCTTTTTTTCTTTGAAGGATTTCCACAAGGTATTTTATAAACACTATATAGGGTATTGTCCATCTCTATCATTAGCTAAAAATTGTTGTGATCAATCTGAAGACATCATACAATACCTTGTGAACATTGATAAATATTTAGGAAATTGGCATCCTAAAGATTTATTAGAAGAACTCCATGCATTTCATTTTCAAGGTAGCTATCATGATAGCCTAGAGGAGTTATTTGAGGAAGAACTCAATCAAGAAATAAAGGAAAACCCACAGGATCTCTTTGAAGGCACAAGTGATGGCTCACCATCTCTTCTAGGTGATGCTCAAGAAGACATTCAGGCTCAAAACTAGCCTTCACAAGAGAAAGAGAACTATTGTAGTATTATCCAGAGGAAGAGAAAAATGCCTCATCCTTTAACTGAAGAGGAAATAAATCAAGTGATAAACACACAATCGGCCTCTAAAACTTCATGTGAACAAAAAATTTCTATTCCTCCTCCTACTAATGCCATCTACCATAAATTAGAAAGTAAACTTGTAGATCAGTTCAAAGAAGAACAAACTGGTAACCCAATATGTTTGATTGGTGAGATTATTTATGTTGATGATTCTCCAAATTTTGATCAATCTGATGATGATGATGTTGTACAAAGAAAATCTAGCCTTGCAGAGCCATCAGTAGTTGGTTTGTGGGAAGAAGATCAATATCATCAGCTTGAAAAAAGTAATCAGCAACTATAAGTCACCTATGAAACTGATGAGGAAAGCCTTGAAATTTTAGAAGTGATGAGTCTTTGACTCTTTGCTCTACTTCACTTACGTCCATCAGAAATATTTTTCATGTGATTGGAAATCAACATTCTTTCAGTTTTGATGATGAGGTTTGGAAAGCTAATGAGTTTCTTGAACCAGTTGTTAATAAAAAGTCTTTTCCTGAAAGGGATGAGGAAATCATTTGGAACATAGAACCCTCTTCGGCTTTAGATTTTCAACCACCAAGTCCCATTGAATTTCAAATTTCAGATGAAGGCTTGGAAGTTTACAATCTCATAAGAGTTGCTGCACTTCTTTCTCAAGAATATTTATTGCCAATAAATAATCCTACTAATCAGCATGATGGCCTTCACACTGAATTCAGCCCACTCAATCAGAGCATATCAGGTATGCTACAAGACAACATTGCAATCTATGATGAGTCTAATAGTTTAGATGATCATGAGGAAGAGGAAGAGTTTCTTTCCCAAAAGAGTCCTAAGCTCAGCCAAGTGGAGGAAGAAGCAGTCATGGGTTAAGCTTATTTTCAAAATCTCCAGGTATTGTTTCATGATCCCTTTGCTGATTTGTTATATACTTTTGAAGAGGGAGTAAAAAACGTCAAGATTAGTTTGATGCAAGGTTTAAAGAAAATTTTAGGCACTACTATTCAAGCATAAGTGAGGTGCAAGTGGCCTTTTGATTTCTTCATCATCCTCAAAGAGTTGAACCAAGATCACCCATGCAATCATCTACTTGACTAGTTATTTTGGAAAAGAGAGTTCACCAAATAAATTTCTATCATATGCAGGTTAGATTAGGATAGATAGGCATGCAAAATAAGCTCATCCCTATGAGCATCTTTCTACCTTTAGTTTTAGATTGTTTTTACCAAAAAGAGAGAAAAATGAAAAATGAAAAAGAGGGCAAATTTAAAGAAAAGGTACAACCCCATACCTAAAAAATAGTGATACTGAAAGTGTGAAAGCCTAAATGACACTACTTGTTCTGAAAGAAGGTTTTTTTCATTCATCTAGCCTAATCATGGCTGAACATGTTTTCAATTTATTGTTGATAAGTTAGTGAAAGAATGTTGGTCAAATCATTGAAGCTTGACTTGTCGAAGAAAATAGATTAGGAAAGAAAGATATGAGTTCTGCATGCTTAAATCTAAACCAATGAGAAGGATAGGAATGCTTAGAAAATGATGAAACATAGTCCTCACACCTTCTAGTTTTGTTTACTTATGAAAATAAATTTTGTGTGCAGTTTGTCTTGATGCCACAACTCATGATGAATCAGATTGTCTAATCTTGGTTCAATTCATGCTTTAAATTTCTTTTCAAATAGCTTAGAGAATGAAGCATGTCATATTTCTTAATCTTGGTAGTCAAATAGAATAGGTAGAGAATCAAAGGAGTTCATCAGCATAATCTAAGCTCCGGGAAGAAATAAGGTATAAATAGATAGTTTATTTTACTTCAAAAAAACAAGAAGATGTCAAGGTTGTGTTAGGTCCCTATATTACTAGTATAGTCCCTTATTGTTGTTAGTGTAACCCCCTTATTGTTATTATTGTACCCTTGTAACCCCAATATTGTTATTATTGTGCCCTTAAATTATTATTGTTAGGTCGGCTAGGATTACATTGTGGCCCCACTAGGATTACATTGTGGCCCCATGGACTCCCATATATAGAAAGGAGGTTTTGTAATTTGAATCATCCAAGAATTTTTCATTCATTTAATGTATTGGAGGTTTCCCCCTCGAAGTGGCTTATTTCTAAGGCTTTGATATCTCTTTTCTTCTCTTTTTGGAGCTGGTTTCACAACATTTGGTATCAGAGCTTTAAGATTCTAGGGTTTCACTGCTCCAAACAGGTCATCATGGAATTTTCGCTATAAATTTTTTTCTACGAAGGTTCAGAATCTGAAAATTTTAGAGTGCGAAGCCAAACTCCTGAGGAACATCGTTGCAAAATTTCAGAGCTTGGTTCTCAATAGTTTCAAAGATTTGATCTATGCAAGTTAGTTCATTTTGTAGGCTCCTGAATTTAACCTAAACAGGTCATCGTGGTATTTTCGTAATAAATTTTTTTTCTACGAAGGTTTAGAAGCTGAACTTTTTAGAGTGTGAAGCCGCAATCCTGAGGAACATTGTCGCAAACTTTTAGATATTGATTCACAATATTTTCGGAGATATAATCTGTGGAAGTTAGGGCTTTTTGAGGCTTCTGAATTTCATCTCAAATAGGTGATCGTGGGAAAATATTCATAGCTCTCTCTCTGAGCATCGGATTGGAATGCTCTAAAAAGTGGCCGCAAGTACACGGACTGTGTTTTTCGGTCTATCAATTTTAGAGCTAAAGGAGGAAAACAGTGACACGTGGAAAGTCGTACAAGTTTGCTCTACTGAACTAGTCCAAAATTGGGTCATTGTGGGAGATTGGACATAACTTTGTCTTGAAGAATCCAAATCAAATCAGACCTATGGCATTTGAAATAAGCTTCATAGGGCTACTATAGGGCTTAATTTCATATATTGAGGATATGTAATTATAGAGATAATTTAATTTCAATATCGAGCTCCTCAAAAGTAAGTAAAAGGTGTGTATTTTTTTTCCGAATTGCATAAGTCTTGTTTGAAGAATCAAGTTGAATTGATTCCAAGGGCATATTGTAAGATAGATATCAGGATTGGATTCTAAAATGGCCCCTAAAAATAATTCAACACCCATTAAGCCTTTAGAAAGCTCTACTATGACTCATGAAGACGAAGAACGGCAACATAACATATCAAAATTACAAGAGCAAGTGCAACAAATTTCGCTCTCGCAAAGAGCAAAAAAAAATGACATGGAAGTTTTGAAGAAAGGCGTGGAAAATAAGATGGATGGTTTGAAGAAAGGCATGGAATATAATATGGATGGTTTGAAGAATGGCATGGAATCTAAGATAGATGGCATAGAAGCTGGCATGGAATCTAAGATGGATGGCATGGAATCTAAGATGGATGACATGGAAGCTAAGATCCATGAGAAAATGGAAAACATGAAGAATGATCTAAAAGCAGACATGGAAGGTTTGACAAAGTTGATACAAGAAATGTTTCCTAATGGTGAAAAGATAGTAGAGGAAACTCATGATGAGAACAAAATAAATGTTGATCATGATTTCATAAAATCTAATGTTGGCGAGAAGAACCACCATATTCCAAAAATGGATATGAGGAAGTTTGATGGAAAGGATCTTGTAACATGGATACTAGAGATGGAGAAATATTTTGATCTTCGTAATGTGCAAAACACACAAAAATTACGCACTGCAACTTTACATTTAGAACAAAATACATTGGTATGGTATCGATGGCTTTGCTCCCGTAAAAAAATTGTCACTTGGTCAATTTTTATGGAGGAAATGATAGCACATTATGAGGATACAAAGAGCAACACCTTCTTTAACCAATTGATAAATCTCAAACAAAAGGTTTTAATGGGGGAGCACATTGAGGACTTCAAAAAATTGAATATAAGGGTAACTGATATTCCATAGGAACACAGGATTGATCTCTTCATAGGTACTTTAAAGGATAACATCCAACATGAAGTTCGCGTTTTGGAACCTGATTCATTGGAGAAGGCATTAGGGTTGGCAAGAAAAATTGAATATAAAATTATGGCGATAAGGAAGCCTACCACTCACTTATATAAAGAGGAAAGCGTTGCTACTCCTAGATTTCCACAACCTACAAGGTTGACACCACAACAATTGGAAGAAAAAAGAGCAAAAGGGCTTTGCTACAATTGTGATAGAAAATACACTAAAGGTCATAAGTGTGCTGAGAAGAGATTATTTTACATAGATTGTGAAGACGAAGAAGAAAATGAACAAGAAAAGGATATACACCAAGAACCAACCCAAGAAGAGGAAGAAATGAGTCTGACCATATCGTGTAATGCATTGGTAGGAATTACCACTCCTCAAACTCTCAAGATAGAAGGACATATCAAGAAGAAAAAGATAATAGTGTTGATTGATTCAGGTAGTACCCATAATTTTATTCATTGTAAGGTAGCCAAGGAATTGAATTGTTTCCTATACCCAACACCAGAATGTCAAGTGATGGTTGCAAATGGAGGAACTATAAATTGCTCTGGAAAATGCCATAATATCAAGCTAACCATGGGGAATATGTATTGAATAGTCCAATGCTTTCCATTCCTATGGGAGGTGCTGATGTTGTACTAGGAGTACAATGGTTACAATCTTTGGGGACGGTGGCTTTTAATTTTCAAGAACTTTTCTTGAATTTTTTTTCAGAAGGAAAGGAAGTCGAATTACGGGGTATTGCAAGGAAGCAAGGAAAGATGATAAGCTCTAATGTCATGACAAATATTCTAAAGGAAGAACAACAAGGCATAATTTCACAATTATGCTTACTAGAAGTTCTAACATCAAAATCATCTATTTCTGCAGATCTCCAAAAAGTCTTGGACAATCATTCCAAGGTTTTTGAAACTCCAAAATGACTCCCACCTATTCGTGATCATGATCATGATATTCATTTGATTCCAGGAAGTGTTCCTCCAAACATCAGGCCTTATAGATGTCCTTATGTCCAAAAGAGCGAAATTGAACGTATGATTGCAGAAATGTTAGAGGCGGGTATAATTCAACCTAGTCAAAGTTCTTTCTCTGCTCCTGTAGTATTGGTACACAAGAAGGATGGATCATGGTGCATGTGTCTGGATTATAGGGAGCTCAAAAAGCTCACCATTAAAGATAAATTTCCCATTCCTGTGATTGATGAATTATTGCATGAATTACATGGAGCAATTTATTTTACCAAGTTGGATCTTCGTTCAGGATATCATCAAATTAGAATGAAGACTGAAGATATTCCAAAAATAGCATTTCGAACTCATGACGGTCATTATGAATTTTTGGTCATGCCTTTTGGCCTTACCAATGCACCTTCTACATTTCAAGGGTTGATGAATTCCATTTTCAAACCCTTCCTTAGAAAATTTGTGCTAGTATTTTTTGATGATATACTAATCTACAGCAGGTCTTGGAAGGATCATGTTGAACATGTTGACAGGGTGCTCAAACTATTGCAAGAGAAATAATTATATGCAAAAAAATCCAAATGTTTCTTTGGAGTACAAGAGGTGGAATATCTGGGTCATATTGTATCTCACGAGGGTGTTAAAGTAGACCCTAACAAAATTAAAGCCATTAAGGAATGGAAAGTCCCCACAACTATAAAGAAGTTGCGAGGATTTCTCGGGTTAACAGGGTATTATCGCAAGTTTGTTAAGAATTATGGGAGAATAGCAGCACCTCTAACAACATTATTGAAGAAAGATGCATTTTCATGGACTCCTGAGGCAACTAAGGCCTTTGAACGTCTTAAAGAGGCAATGTGCCTAGCACCGGTCTTAGCTACACCAGACTTCACAAAAACCTTTATTGTGGAATGTGATGCCTCAGGAAATGGAATTGGTGCAGTTTTAATGCAGGAAGGAAGACCCATTGCATTTGAAAGTCGTCCAATCAAAGGAAAGTATTTACAGAAACCTATTTATGAGAAGGAAATGTTATCAATACTACATGCACTAAAGAAATGGCGAACTTACCTAATGGGAAGACACTTCAAGGTAAAAACTAATCATGATAGTCTTAAACACTTTTTGGAACAAAGACTATCGTCAGAAGAGCAGCAAAAATGGGTCACAAATATTTTGGGTTATGACTTTGAAATAATCTACAAAAAAGGAAAGCTTAATGTTGTTGCAGATGCACTCTCAAGAAAGAATGAAGAGGTGGAAGCATTGCTTTGTGCCATTTCTATTATCCAACTAGATTGGATAACCGAAGCAAGAGATTAATGGAAGAAGGACAAAGATGTATGGACACTCATTCAAAAGTTGCAGCAAGATCCTAGTACATCTGATACATTTAGTTGGAAAAATGATTCCTTATGGTACAAAGATCGCTTATATCTTTGTAAGAATTCCCAAGTAAAACAAAAGATTCTTCTGGAATTGCACACTTCTCCTTTAGGAGGACACTCAGGATTTTTAAAAACTTACCACAGGGTGAAGAAAGAATTTTTTTTGGGATGGCCTTAAATCTGATATTCAAAAGTTTGTGGCGGAATGTTTGGTTTGCCAACAGAATAAAGTTGAGACAATTAAGACCCCGGGACTTCTACAACCTTTATCCATTCCAAGTCAATGTTGGGAGGAAATTTCAATGGATTTTATCATAGGTTTACCTAAGTCCGAAGGAAAGAGTGTCATCATGGTGGTAGTTGATAGACTTACCAAGTATGCACACTTTTGTGCATTATCTCATTCATTTAAAGCAAGTACAGTTGCTACTACATTTATGGATAGAATTCAAAAGCTACATGGAAGCCCAAGGGTTATTGTGAGCGACAGAGATCCCATTTTTACTGGAAATTTTTGGACGGAGTTATTTTCTTGTTTGGGGTACTCAATTAGCTCATAGCTCATCTTATCATCCTCAATCTGATGGTCAAACTGAGATCGTAAATAAATGTTTGGAAGGATATCTTCGTTGTTTTGTATCCGATA
Organism: Pinus albicaulis; assembly: GCA_034641835.2. Taxonomy (NCBI): domain Eukaryota; kingdom Viridiplantae; phylum Streptophyta; class Pinopsida; order Pinales; family Pinaceae; genus Pinus; species Pinus albicaulis. Next base: position 1,383,678,444 of record CM076582.1, read on the forward strand.
AACAAACACAATGGGTCAAGTGGTTACCTCTTGCTGAATGGTGGTATAACACTTCCTTCCATACTGCAGCAAAAATGACCCCATTTATGGCACTTTATGGATATCATCCATCATCCATCACATCATATTTAAGGGAAAATTCAAAGGTTCAAGCAGTGGAAGATCACATCGAGCATCAGCAAGAAGTTCTCCAACTCTTAAAGGATAACCTGAATTTGGCACAAAATCGAATGAAACAACAGGCAGATCAACATCGCAATGAGAGAAGTTTTGATGTAGGAGATTGGGTATTTTTACGGCTACAACCATACAAACAAATGTCCCTCAAGCAAGCTAAGAAGGATAATAAATTATCGCTAAAGTACTATGGTCCTTACAAGGTGTTGCAAAAGATTGGTACTATGGCATACAAATTGGAGCTTCCTGCTTCTTCGCGAGTACATCCAGTTTTCCATGTTTCATGCTTAAAGAAGGTTATAGGTGAAAATCTTCCAGTTCAAACAATATTGCCAGAACTTGATGAGGAAGGAAAATCATATTGGAACCTGAAGCGGTCATGGAAACAAGAACTCGACAGCTACGGAATCGATCAATTTCAGAGTATCTCATCAAGTGGAAGAACTTACCCACTGAAGATTCTACATGGGAGGATGAGAATTTTATACAGAAGCACCCAGAGCTACTCAAGCATCGAGGACAACACTTTTTTGAAGGAGAGGGGCATGTTAGGTCCCTATATTACTAGTATAGTCCCTTATTGTTGTTAGTGTAACCCCCTTATTGTTATTATTGTACCCTTGTAACCCCCATATTGTTATTATTGTGCCCTTAAATTATTATTGTTAGTTCGGCTAGGATTACATTGTGGCCCCACTAGGATTACATTGTGGCCCCATGGACTCCTATATATAGAAAGGAGGTTTTGTAATTTGAATCATCCAATAATTGTTTATTCATGTAATGTATTGGATGTTGCCCCCTTGAAGTGGCTTATTTCTAAGGCGTTGATATCTCTTTTCTTCTTCTTTTGGAGCTGGTTTCACAACAGGTTGCTAGTCCAAATGCACCTAAAGAAGAAAAAATGTTAGGCAAGTAGGTTGGGTAGGTAGAGACGGATTTGAGCTAATCATGTCTTTCAGATTTTTTAGATCATAGCTTCAAAGCAAGCATCAGCAAGAGAAAAGAGGTAAAAATATGCCCAATGGATGAGGCACTGGTCTCCATCAAGCCAGAGATCTGAAAGTTTTGGACACCTCCTAAAAAGGAGCTACCCTCCCCAAGTGGAGCCACTATTATTCATCCATAATTTTCACTATCTGAAGATGACTAAGTATCGGTTCTAGATTTCTAGAATCAAAGTTCATGAACATTGTGATTTCTAGAAATCTCACTACCTTCATTATCCTTAAGATAATTTTTTCACTATTTCATCATCCCATCATGTCAATGCTCATCTCACCCATCCCATAAGACCCATCATGGGCTCATGTCACTCATTTTTTCTTTTTTGTTTCACCTTTGGCCTCAGCCCTCTATTTTGTTTTGCCTAACTCCTCCATTGTCCATCTAGGGCTTTTAAAGGCATTTTTTCTTGGTTTCATGACCTCCATGGTTAAACATCAACAAGGCTTGTATCTTGATGCCCTTTCAAATCCTCCTATCCTTAATATACCTATCACTCCCCATCACTCCTATCCCTCAAATTCATCATTTTTCTACCAAAACCAAGTCTATGGCCGCAATTTGATACCTTTTAAGACTAGGCATGTGTTTTTCTCTTTTGGACCCCTTCCCCTCACTCAATCCTTGAAATTCCACTTTCCCCTACTCCCTAACATCTATCCCTATCCCCCAAAATTTCCCCAAGAATTTAGACAACCCTTAACCCCTTCATTCCATTCCCTCTACAAGGCAGTCCTAAATACCCTACACCAAACCCTATTGTCCTCTTCCAACTAAGCTAGGGTTTGCTACAGAAAAGAGGAATAAGAGAAGAATATCCATATGGTAGGTCATATCATCAATAATGAAGCCATTCCAACTCATAAACATCATGCCTCCATCATTTTACAAGAATTCATTCCAAGAGACAAGCCATGTGTCACGCCCAGGGCTAGTTTTGCTTCAAACTATGTTTCTGACCAAAAAGAGATGAAATTGACCAAAGTGAGAGAGGGTTTTTTCCATAATAGTCCCAATAAGAAAAAATTCCTTCAGTTTTTACACAGGTATCATGGTTTGGGAGAAATGTCAAAAATACAGGTGTCACGGGAGAATTTTTGCACTGCTGCAGTGACCTTGGGAAAATCAGGTTTTCTCATAGCTGGAGTATCCAAATGACTTGTGTTATGAGTCAAATGAAAACTATGCTTGAATATATTTCTGATGAGCTATCATGTGCTCCATTTGGAATTACGGAAGGCATCCAAAAGTGGCCTGTACCAACACTTTGCATTTCTACACCAGCATTCAGCACTTTTTGACCAGTGTTGGGAGAATTTGTTTTTGGACAGGTAAATGGACACCAAATGGGGGAAAAAAAAATTTGGAAATTAGACTCAAACATATTACCAATGAGCTATCATGAGCTCAATTTGGAGTTGTGGAAGGCCTCCAAACGTTGTCTGCACCAACACTCTGCATTTCTGCACCAGCATTCAACACTTTTTGACCAGTGTTGGGAGAATCAGTTTTTGAACAGGTAAATGGACACCAAATGGAAAGAAAAAAAAAATTTGGAAATTATACTCAACCATATTTCCAACGATCTATCACGAGCCCAGTTATGACATCGGGAAGGCCTCCAAATGCCCGCTGCAAAAAGGCCTTTTTCTACGCTGCGCTCCTAGAAAGTTAAAAAAATCCTAACAGAGGTTCGGGAAAAAAAAAGCTTGTGTTGCGCTCCTGTAGCCTCCTCTAGTGCATTTTAACACTATGTGTTGTTTACCTATAGGATCACGCTGCACTCTGATGGTTTGGCCCGGCATGCAGAGGGAGGGCCCAAAACGACAGCATGAAACCCGGAGGTTGTGTTGCGCTCCTACCATTATTTTTTTGAACGACCGCACGAGTGCCTGACACACATATTTGTGCTGCGCTTTTTCACGGGAGTGCAGCCCTACCTGGGATGCATTCCTACACGAAGCCACATTCGCAGCTGACCCGAGCCACTCAGCAGACCAACGTGTGTTGTGATTTTGTCACGGGCATGCAGCCCTACCCGGTGTGCAACCCTGCACGAGGTGCACAACCAACGCCCGGGCTGCTGACCTATGCTGCGCTCCTGCCACAGGCTCCACACTTTCACTAACCTATGCTGCACTCCTGCCACAGGCTCCACACTTTTTCTGACCTATGCTGCGCTCTTGCCATTGTCTCCAGACCTCTTCTCGACGTGCAGTTCTGCACGGAGTTCACGACTAGCGCCCGGGAGGACCTACGTTGCGCTCCTGCCACTACTGTCAAACCAACGCCTGATTTTGCATTCAAGACTGCCCAGCATGTGGCGCTCCTACCACAGGCATGCAGCACTGCACAAAAATACGTTCAGCACCGCCCGACTCGCCCACAAGCTTTGAAAAAGCCATTTTTTTTGCTATGAAGAAATTTTAAAAGGTATTTTTGACTTTCATCATCTATGTTTGGTTTTCTAAGAGGATAAGGTCGCTAAGAGAAATATGATCATGAAGAAAGCAGTAATGGCCAAGAGGAAAACAGTCAAGGCAATAGCAGGGATGAGGATGTGGATAAAGAATAAAACAGAGGTAAAAACAGTGATGAGAAAAGAATTCAAGTCAGTGGGTCTTATGAGGATGGGAATGACACTGAGAACACTACAGTAGATAGTGGCGAGGAAGCAATAGAAAGCCATGACAGTGAAAAGAATGGAAAAGGCAGCCCAGAAATAGATTTTAAAATTATTTTCAATAAGCAAGGAGATTATTACAAAGGTCCCAATAATGAAGACAGTGATGCAGAAAATGAAGTTGGCAGTGAAAATAGTAATGCAAAGGGTGAGGAGGAGGATATTCATGAAAGTGAACATATGCCAAACATAGGCGCCTCTGACACTATAGAAACATAGCATGGAAGTTTTAAAGGTCTTGTTAGTGATAAAAGCATGAAGAATGTTGAAAATGTTGATCAAAAGGACAACCAAAAGCAAATTAGGGAGGATATACTCACAGAAAACATCCATGAAGAAGGAGACAGTCCTGAGGTTGTCAATGATCAAATTTTTCTTGCAAAATTGATAACACCTTTCACCATCACTTATCAGAGAGGAAGGAGACATGTGTTTGATACCTCCAAAAGGCAAGGGGCCATGCTCTCCTCCTCAAGATCAATGAAGGACAAAGGTAAAAAACTAGTGAGGAAAAAATATACAAAACCAATGAAGGAGACCTAGGACTATGGGTTTTAGGAAAGCTTTGGAAAAACAGAGAGAGGAAGAATCAGCTCAAGCACAACAATTTCCCCTCACCAAACTCCTTGCAATGCAAATTGAGCATAACAGAGAATCATGGCTTGAAAGGGCCAATATACATTTAGAGGCCAAACTAGAGAAGGCCAAAACTTGAGCTTACAAAGGAGGATGATTGAGCACTACAAATGGAGAAATCACTTTGCAAGACAAAAGCTCAAAACTGCCCAAAATGAGGGCCCGCCACCAAATGATGAAAAATACCAAGCTAGGCTTAGTATTTTGGCCCAAATTTCTCTACAGGTCTCCAAGGACCCTTGAGGCACCTACATACCAAATTTGAGGAAAATTGAACAAGTTTTTTGTTTTTCGCAAAATTTCAAGCCTAAGAATGCAACACCCCCTGTGTTGCGCTTTTTCCTAGGGAATTTTCATAGGGATAAGCTTACATTTTTGGATTCCCCATCATGAGATGAGTATGCTCACCAAATTTTAGCTCAATTAAATTTTTTTTGGTCCCCCAGAAGGGTCAAAAACACTCATTTTTTCACCTTTCTTCCCTCTTTTCTGAACAGGTGTTGCACTCCTGGAAGCCTTGGATTTTTCCACTTTTTGGGAAACTTTAAAAGGTAGGATTGAGGAAAAAAAGGTATATTTGGAAATTATACATCCACAGCTTTCTAACGGGCCACCATGGAGACTTTTCTGACATTGGGAAGGCCTCCAAAACTCTATTGTAAAAAAACCTTTTTTGGTGCTATGCTCCTGGAAAATTTTCAAGTTTTTGAGACAGTATGCTACGTTCTTGTGTGTAACTGAGAAAATGTGCATTAGGAAAGTTTCATCATGTATGTCAGAGCCTAAAATTCAATATTTTTTCTATTTTAGTCTAGAAAATATATCTTGGAATATATTTTGTGCCTTGGACCTTGTAGGGCCTCAAGGACAAGTTAAGATATTTGTTTTTGGCCAATAGGCTTCTAGATTATCTAGTGATCTCTATTCCTCCTTGCTTGTTATATAAGCCATCAGGATTCACTGTAAATATTGGGGACTTGATGTGTTATAGAGCAATAAATGGTTTATGAGCTTGGAGAAGATATTTGGTTTTATGAAGTGAATGAATGGCTTGTGTGGCTTGATGTTGAAGAAGCTTGCTTGCAGGATTCCATAGCTTGGTGAATGGTGATGTTTTTCTAACTTGTTAGTGTTTTCTTGTCTTCATTTTTTTTTAGTCTGCTTGTTTTCTATAGATCAAAAAAGTATAGGTTGAGATATGCTCATGGAAGAACCTCAAACCTCCTGTATGTTATAGTTTTGATGTTTTCTTCTTTTAGTTCATCTTAAGGAATTCTTGACTGCTCCTTAGGCCCACTAAAAATTGTCCTTTGTTTCATGAATGATCAGTATGTTAGCTTATAAATATGATTCATGGTATGCCCTACTTATTTAAAGTTTTCAAAAACTTATTATGAAGCTTTTCTATGGAATACTGATTGATTAGGTTAATACAAAGAGGCCTTGTTTCGATCTTTCCCTTTTCCCATGCTCATCAACTTTTTTCAGAGTTCCCCATAGTTTGATATATTTTTTTTAGGAGTTCCCTCTCCATATATTGAATTGTTTGTTTATCTTATGAGTTTTCTCAAAAAGCTGAAGGTGGATTTCTAAAGTTAGGAGTTCTAATGCTTCTATGTACCACTGGATTGTTCATCTTGTATGTTTATCAGTTGGAGTATTGTTCATAGAGATTAATGGTTTGCCATACCTGATGAGTTATTGCTTCAAATTATAGATGTATAAGACCTCTTAGTCTTTTCACAAAACTTAATGTTCCTTATACCATGATATATCACTTTAAGGATCCACTCACCCTGCTAAATCGGCCCTGCAATACACTCTAATTCATCATTTAGACACCCTAGACTTCATATGACCCCATAGCCCTATTGATTTGATATTCTCTCATTCCACCTATCCTACTTGATCATCTTACCCCAACCCAAAACAAACAAACAAACCTACACTTAAAAAATAGCCTAAAATCAATCATCCAAAGCGAACAAGCTCACATTCTTCGCACAATAGACAGAGCCCTCTCTAAGTCTAGGAAGGCTAGGTCCTAGGACCCCAAAGACTAGTCTGGTGTTACCCTGTCATTTGGTTAGCCAATCTTCCAAATCACGAGACACTAACACGATGTCAAAGGGAAGTGTTGATGGAGAACCAGTACCAGCCAGAAGTGTATTTTTGTGCTATGATTGAGAAATCAGAGAGGAGTGTTGTTGGCATTGCAGGTTGATGTGTATACTTGTGAATTTATAATGTCACATTGAAGGATCCCTGCGTGAATAAAATTTTTGTCTCTTTTAAGGTACTGGAGTTGTCGACGCAGAAGGCGTTGAAGTATTGTTCGTAGGAAAGCATGGAAGAATTTGGAGTCACCCGAGTTCCTTGAATGAGAAACATTTCGATTTCAATGTAAACGAAATTTTGAGTAAGTATTATAAATTTAGAGTCACATTTATCAAATCAGAGACTAAGATTTTGGATAATGTTTTGGAGATAGATTAACAGGCTCGTTAAAGACAGGGGAACATCTTTATAAATCTTAATTGTTTGAGTTTTAAGGTGTTGGTAAAGGCCTGAAATGAGAATTAAAAATAACATGATTGAAGCAAATATTACAGTAACCTGATGTGAGGATAGTAAGAAGATCTGGAAACATATTGATGATTCTGAAATATAGTTCTTGTTCCTCAGTTATGTTCCTTCTCCAGAATTTGGTTTCTATTCCGGTACATGGATTCCTATTCGCACCTCCAACGTTCTCACAAATCAAGCTGCACAGAAGGTAAACAAACACATGGGTTTTGACCATCAGAGAGTTGAATGCTCATGTGTTTCCTTAATCACGCTTAGGTATTCCATTAGTGAAAAACTCTGAAAACTAATCCTTCCATATTTATCTATCATTAATATGAGCACAGTTTTAAATGAAATTGATTAGAGATGGAAGGATTGAAGTCTCTTTCTTGAGACTTATAGTGTAGCCTAGTGTTTTAGAGCTACCTATTTTGGATTCATAAACCTACCAGGTCATCAGTTTTTGGTATCAGAGCGAGTAAAAATCTCTTTTAGAGAAAATTAAAGCAGAGTTATGTTCTTGAAGTTGTATATGCAAATACAATTGTGATTTCATGAATAAAGGAATAGATTTTAAATATGATAAGCAGCAGGCACACATAGATAAAGTGTGGCAGAATATGGGGAGTAGTTGATACTCTTAAGGAGAATTTGCAGAGGAAAATGAACAAGGAATAGTTCATTAAAAATACAGATGAATGGTGGAACAAGATCATGCAGAGATCTTGAAGGTGATATGGTATGTTTTTATTTTAACTCTAGGTTTGAGGATTGTGTTTATAGATTTTAGGTTGTAGACAAAGAGGGAATATCTCAGCAAAAGAACAACAAGAGGATATGTAAGAAGAGGAACCAGTTGCGTTCTTGAAGACAGAGTAAGTGGATACTCTGAAATAAAGTGGTGAAGAACCTAAACATTCCAACTGAAGGTTAGACAGAGAGGACAAGAGTGTTCTCAAGAAAAGTGGATTTGAGTTGCAAAATCAAAGAGGAGCAAGAGAGTTGCTCAGAAGATGGTTCCAAGACAAAGAACAAAAATATACCAAGAGTTCAAGCACACACAGAGAGATTTCATTATTGGATGGAAAGTATGAAGGCTTTCTGAAAAGGGAATTGAATGTAGTCCACAAGTGAACAAATGAAGTTCACAAAGGAGGAAAATATGACTGTTGATAGTTATTGCAGAGGTTCAGGGAGAAGCCACAAAAAGGGGAAGGAAGATGCCAAGGAAAATGGCATGAGAAAGAGTCAAGAAGAGATTGACAGAGAGAAAGCTGAGATAAAATTCCATCTTGAGTTATTTATGGAGATTTTACAGAGGAATAAGGAAGACCAGAGGTATGGTTGGATTGTGAGAATAAAATTCAAATGCCATAGATTGCATGTGAAGTGGGAGCATAGATTGAATGCTCAACTGAAGGAAGAGTTACTCATAGTAAATGAGTATGAGGAGGAATTTTTGGTATGTGAACCAGAACATAGCCCATTATTTTTTGAAAGAAATGAAGGTACAAAGGATAAATATACAGAGGATCTTCTGAATCATATTAAGGATTCAAAGCAGCAAGAAAACCCGATGGATGAAGCATCAAGTGGGACCGCAAGGTCTTGTGTTTTTAAAACTAACAATTTGTGTATGATTGCAGGTATTGCATGAGATAGGAAACCTTTATAAGATGTAGCAAGATGGATGAAGATATTGAAGTAAAATATGATAAATAAAACCTCTCAGATGAGGAAGGCTTTGAATGGTTGCAGCAGAAGGATTTTAGTGATGAGTTACTTAATGGGAGAAGACATGCATCTGAAGCTGTCATGGAGATGGAAGATCAGAATCTTATTCTAATGAAGAGTGAAGGAACATTGTCTCAGAGAGGTAATCCAATGAATTTGATTAATGTTATTGATGAAGAACAATTACAGGAGAATGCTAATGCGAAAGATGGGGCAAGGATAGGTCTTGAAGAGGGCTTACAGAAAGATAGTAATGCAAAGTGCGTTGAAGAAGGAGGTGAGGTAGATTTGTCTCAGGACAAAGAGAAGACAATCATAAGATTGAATGAAGAGGAAGGGAAGTTACTGAAAGATGTTAATAAAGAAGAACATATTGAAGGCTATAAGCATCATCATGATGAATTACTTGTAAGGTGTCAAATAAAAATTGAGTTTTTAGAGTATTTGCTGAAAGAACGGGATTACAAGAGTGTGATTGCAGTTAGAAATGAAGGAGTGTCTCAAGCTTTCATTGGGACACAAATACGTGTTATTTTCCAAGTTTATGATGTATTGGCTAACATAGAAGAAAAGGTGGATGAGTATGCAGTTAGAAAGATGACAAAAAATTTACTTCTTGAAAGTAAACTTGAAGATAAGAAGCAACAAATCGAAATTTCAGAGGAAGATGTTTCAAAGAAATTAAGGATATGGTGAAGGAAGAATTTCCTTCTCAAGGGCATATTAAAATTTTGTTTTGTGGGGAAATAGAAATTGATTATGTGATTGAAAAATAGTGGAATTTAATGATGGGACAATCCAAATGGAGAAAACTAACAGCAGAAGGGATGATCAATCAAAATTTCAAACTGATTGAAGAAATTAAAATGAACCAGAAGATAGCATACATGCAGCAACATCAAAGGTGCAGAGCAATTGAACAATTACAAATTAAGGTTTGGGACCCTAGAGTTTTCATCAGCATATGAAATCACATGATCAGGAGATCATGAATGTTTTTAACTTTGGGAGTCTGATGCAAGAGCATCCTGCTCGAAAAATCATTATATATTTGATAAATTAGGGTGTCTAATGTTTGATAAGGGATATAATTTATTAATAGGAAATTTGTATATTTTTAATGATTTGAATGAGAAATAGGTGTGTGAGGTTTTTTTAAATGTAAATATTCTCAAATATGTGAGAATATGAGAGATGTTAGACTTGCGAAGATCTCATAAAGATCTTAGGGATTAGGAAGTCCTAGAATAGGGATTTGGTTGAGTCAAAAGTGGATTTAGAGGATTTTTAGGATATCATTGACTAGATTGTGGATCTGAACCAGAATTGTTGGTATAATCCTTTTGTATATATTTGTAAGCCTCAAAGGCATTAGGAGATGCCATTTTTAATGAAGGAAATCAGGCCACAAATAGATTAGGTTCGATTTGGTTGGGTTTGATTTGTTTGGAGTTATTCTTTGTTTTCCCAAGTGGAACTGTTGTGTCGCAGAGGAATATAATATCATAGTGTGCATTTGATAAAATAGTGATTTGTGTATTTATCGATTTGGCTTGTTGAATAACAATTCTGTGTTTAAATCGTTAAGTCTGTATCCTGGTTCAAATATCGATTAAAGAGTATAATGAATGTGTGAGTGTGAATTTTTTTTTAGATCTGTAGAGACCCAGGAATTGAACCATAGCTAAAGGTCTGGAGCATTGGAAGAAGCTCGATCGGAAATCATATAATAATTTGACAGTAAGCCACCATAACATTTTCTGCAAAGGGTTTCAAGTTACCTCTCAGCATGCGTGGAGAAGACATAGTATGGTTTGCATGAGTACATGAATATGCTTTGAGTGATGGAGTTCAAATGGTGAATTCGATGTCAAAGGGAAGTGTTGATGGAGAACCAGGACCAGCCAGAAGTGTATTTCTACGTTGTGATTGAGAAATCATATAGGAGTGTTATTGGCATTGCAAGTTGATGTGTATGCCTGTGAATTTATAATGCTGCAGTGAAGGATCCCTGAGTGAATAATTTTTTGGTCTCTTTTAAGGTACTAGAGTTGTCAACTCAGAAGGCATTGAAGTACTGTGTGCAGGAAATCATGGAAGAATTTGGAGTACCTGAGTTCCTTTAATGAGCTAGATTTCAATTTCAATGTAAACGAAATTATGAGTAATTATTATGAATGTAAAGTCACATTTATCAAACTAGAGACTAATATTTTGGATAATGTTTCAGAGATAGATTAATAGGCTCGTTGAAGGCAAAAGAACGTATTTTTAAATCTTAATTGTTTGAGTTTTAAGATGTTGGTGAAAGTCGGAAATGAGAAGTCAAAATAACATGATTGAAGCAGATATTGCAGTATCCTGATGTGAGGATAGTAAGAAGATCCGACAACATATTGATGATTCCGAAATATAGTTCATGTGCTTGCTCCAAAATTTGGTTCATGTTCTGGCAGATGGATTCATGTTCGCACCTCCAACGTTCTCACACATCAAGTTTCACTTAAGGTAAACAAGCACATGGGTTTTGAGCATCAGAGAGTTGACATGAACATGTGTTTATATAATCACGCTTAGGTATTCCATTAGCACAAAGCTCTGAAAACTAATCCTTCCATATTTATGTATCACTGATATGAGCGCAGTTTCAAATGAAATTGATTAGATATGGAAGGTTTGAAGTCTCTTTCTTGAGATTTATAGTGTAGCCTAGTGTTTTAGAGCTACCTATTGTGGATTCATAGACCTGCCAGGTCATCAATGACCCATAGCCATCATGATTACAATGTGTTAATTTCCAATGAAGAGAAGGGGCTTGTGTGGTTAACCCATAACCATGGGTTTTTGGATGAACCATAACCATCATGATTTCAATGTGCTAAGTTCCAATGAATAGGAAGCTTTTGTATGGTTAACCCATAATCATGGGTTTGTGCATGACCCGTAACCAAATTGAAAATGGAAAGATTGGAGAATGGCCTTATTGGTTTACCCATAATTGTGGTAATCATGGATGTGTGGATGACCCCACTACAAGGAAAATACCCTCGAGCGGAGGTTATAAAGGAGGTTTTTAGTGTTATAAAATTGGCCAAAATTGTCAAAAACACATTTGCTACAACATCCATTTACGGTTACGGAGGTTTTGGCAGAGATTTTAACGGAATTTAAACATAGCTAAAAAAACTAAGCGGCCAGAGGTTATTACGGATATTTTTTTCATCGGCGCGCTACTAAGGTGTCAACGCACTAGTGCGTGTCATCTAGAAGGTGGCTCGGGCGGTCGAAGGTGCATGCATTGGGCCATCAAGGTATAAAAATGCACTGGGGCACAGTGTTGGTGATACAACACACAGGGTTGTTCTATTGGTCTTGGGATTTGTGTGGTGCCCATAGGTCGTCTCAACGCACTAGTGCATCGAGTTATAGAAACGCATCAGTGTGTAGCATCAGACAAACGCAGGGTTTTTTCTAATTCGTATTGGTATTTGTGCTGTGCCCATAGGTCATACAAATGCCCCGGTGCATAGACTCACACAAATGCATCAGTGCGTAGTATCGCACAAACGCACCGAGATTTATAATTGGTATTGGTATTTGTACGGTGCCTATAGGTTGTATAAACGCACCGGTGTGCTATATCATACAAACACACCTGTGTACAGTAACTGACACACACCGGTGTTCATTTTGTATTTTTTAGAAACATCGACCTGTGACAGTGCAATTATTGTGATTTTTTAAAATTCATTTTTCATCAAAAGTCGACACATCTTATAATAGTATTGATATTAATTAAATTTTTATTAATGCATTTGAATGTGATGTTTGGATTAATTTGTTATATCATATCATAATTATTGTGATTTTTTTAATTCATTATTCATAAAAAGACAACACATATCTTATAACAATATTCATATGAATTAAATTTTTATTAGTGCATTTGAATGTGATGTTTGGATTAATTTTCTATATCATATCATCAAATTTCACATCTCTTCATTATAATATTTAATCATCCATATATTTAATCAGTGGTGTTACATTTCACAGCGATAATGGAGAACGCAATAGAATAAATTAAAACATATTTTATTATTATTATTATTATTTTATATATATATATATATATATAAAAGAAAGTCTTTGTCATACAAAATGGGACAGTTATTGGTATCCCTTTGTCTTTCAATTGGGACACTATGTCCATTACATTAAACAAAATGTCTGATTTCACAGACAAATATTTCAAAAAATACAATACCTTGATTTGATATCCAAACATAATGATCATCATTCTTCGCTTGAACTGTTGTCACTGCTCGAGCTACTTCCATAACATGGGTTATTTTGGGAATGTTTTGCTCATGGTGTTGATTGTTTTCTTCTTTTTCACCTTCCATCTACAAAAATATAAATAAACTGTAATGAGTGTATATACATTGGTGAGAATAATGAAAATTTCAATATTAAATAATATACATCAATGTAAATCGAAAATAAATGATGTACCATAGCAACAATTGACTCATGAACTGTACACATTCTTTCAAAACCATGTAGTATGCCATATTTCAAGATTCCATCTGTTGGCATAGTTCCATACTTTGTTTCCTACAGGTTTTATACCCCATAACAAATCATATATTTAATATAAAAAAAAAATTTGTTCTATTAATTATAGACGGAGCTAAGTAAAAAAAGATCGATAGATGCTTACAAATTCCATAATTAATTTCTGATATGCCAAAATATACTCACAACCCATATTTAACCCTATGTCAATCAATTCGTCTGATGGTTCTTCTTTGTATGTTAGCACCTGTTTGAAGACATTCAATGATGATTTTTGTAAAACAACTTAAAAAATACAAAAATGAAATCTACTTAAGTTGTTATAAGGAAGTAACAATTACTCAAAAACTTAGATATCAACCCTTTTCTTCCTTGTTGTCTTGTTTTAAGTGTTGAATGAGTTCCATTTTATTTTTCTTTCTGTAAGAAAATACTTGAAAAATAATATTTAATGCTAAATTGTTTATTTATTTTACCTAATGATTGAAAAAATCAATGATTACATATTACATTTGAAGTATGTTCTTGTTGAGATGGCTCCTCCTGCGATGCAATTTTGTCCATTTCTTTGACCATCTCCTTGTACACCTTTTTGGACATTCCTACTGGCATATTTCTGATACCAGCTCATTCATCTTTTGAGATTTTCATAATCTTCTTGAAAATGTAACATGACAATAAACTATTTAATTTTTATATTGATATATGAAAATTAAACATAACAAAAGTGATATTTATAAATGATATTTATAAATAATTCTAGACAAACATTTAAAGGAATATTACTTTTTCATTCCTTCTTTTTTGTTGTTGTACGTTTTTGCTATTAAAAGTGTGACATGTCTCATTGACCAATTCTCTGGAAACTCTTCCTGTAGTTTAGATAAAATTTAGTTCTTGGAATCATTGGATTGATTTTTGTATTATAAGTGAAAAGAACGTCTATACATTCATTCCACTAGATCCCTAAAACTTTTGTAAAAGTTTCCCCCCCTTTCGTTAACTTCCAGCACCACTCCAGATGAGCTAAGAAGTAATTCATTTTCATTTGCATGTTCTATTTTTTTTCTTTTCTTAGAACGACATTCCTTTTCTGAGTTGTTGGTCCCTGTAGAACATTAAACATATGTGAATTAATATATTGTTTGACACATGTTATCTAATTCTTAAGTATATTATTAATGAAAATTAATAAAAGAAACTCATATTGGATCGATAGTATTTTTTCATTCACTTGATTCATCCTTTTGCAATTTTTCCATCAAGCTTTTACGCTCTTCTGGTCCTAGATCAGAAGTAATATTATCGAGCTTCATCATTTTTTGGCTCTCCATAATACACAGTGAACAATACATATTAGTTAAACTTACATATAGTTCAAAAATAATATTTTTTGTAAATAATTTACAAAGAACTTGTCTTTTTTGCTTTTCTTGATGTGTTATCACTATTTTTGTTACTTGATCTCTTGTCAGACATTTCTTTATCAATATGAAACCTATACCATATCATTCATTAATATATTTTATAAATAAATTGTCAACTTTTCAGGTAAAAAAAAAAATCTCAAGAAATCGATGCGCCATTCAAGGTGTACACATCGACGTCGGTGCGTAGTGGTCTTATAGATGCATCGCCAAAATAGTATAACACACCGTACGGTGCTCTGTATCATCAAGGAGCACCGGTGCATTACATTTTAACCACCACACCGACTTACACAAAAAAAAAATGATAAAAATCATCCAGTTTTATTTTTTGTAGCATAAATGCCCCGCGAAAACAAGGGACCACCATACGTTGCTCTCTGTGGACTAGGAGACCTAGTCTGGTGCGTTATATGTTACATGGTGCACCGGTTAACACAATAATTTTTTTTTTTGCAAAATAGCACAAGTATGATGCGCCATAATGAAATATTGCACCGGTGCCCTATTTTATAGATGGTGTATTGATTAAAAAAAAAAAAATTAATTTTTTTATCACATAGTACTTCCGCGATGTGTTGGGATAATCCAACGCATTGTTGCACTAGGTTACCCTTAGCGCATCGATAAAAAAAATATATTTTTTAAAAATTCACGCGAAGGCCGACATGGATTGGGATCCGACTATGCAAGTCATCCCGTGAGTTGGATGTCTTAGGCCTATATATAGCAATACACACCCTATAAATCTAAAATGAAAAGCCCTAATTTTGAAATCACAAAACAGGGAGAAGAAATGGCAGAAACAAAAAGAATGTAGGGTTTAGGGTAAAAATGGATTTTTTTATTTATTTTGTTTCTGAAAATGAAAATGAAATTGAAAAAAATTTCTTACTGCATAAAAAAAACAGGAGAAAAAGTAAAAAAAAACAATAAACTTTAATCACGAGATCGTTTGAAATTCTATGCTACAGTGTTTGAATCACCAGAGGTTTGGAATTCTGACTATTTAAATACTTTTGTTCGAATGTATTTCACTGCACCATATTGCTCTCGTGCTCTGTTGCTCCAGGTATGTCTCCTGCAAATCTTTGGCTGAATTTCTTTTCAAAAATAGTGAAATAACAAAAAGTGTTTAGTATTTAAAGAATTGTTTTATGAAATTAGATTTTCGAAAATATTTTGCCGCCTATTTTTCAATTTACCGCTTTTGTTTCACTTAAAAAAAATAGAGTTGCACTTTTTTTATTTGTGGTTATTCGTCACTGGTGCGTCACTTAATATCACCGCACAGGTGCGCAGTAAAAAAATGCTCTGATGCTGTGATCTGTCCATTAGCACCAATAACAAGAAGCCCATTTTTAAGGCACCGAAATTACTTTTAGGTGTGTGCACCAAAATTTATTGTTGATTTTGCTCAAATGCAGGGAGAAAATATCATAATTATATTGAATAGACAATTCTTCAAAATCCAGCTCGTTCCATAATATTTCTCAAAGTCCATCGCAGAGTTCTCCCTATCGATCTCAAGACGTAATATTTACTTCAGATTTTATTTGTATTTTCATTATCTAATTGAATTTATGTTTTTTATCCATGTATATCATGCACAACATAATTAAATTTATAATGTATAAAAATGTGCAAGTTCATGCAGATTTAGAATCGAGTTCATATGCACAAAATATTCAAACAGCTCCAAAATGTCGGAAGCTCTTATCAGGAGCAGCATACCGCAAGGCAATTTGGTAGATGAAAATTGACAGCCGCTTCACCCTGCCAATTTTAACAATATTGCATCTTCTAGTCACAATCCTCGGACCATGATGGTAATAAATATAATTTTTTGGTATATTGATTAATGTAATTATTTCAACGTCAAACCAATCAATCATGCAATATTGTCAACGTGGTTACTAATTGATATCATATATTTTGTACTAATCATGTTCGAATATTTTTTTTAATTATTAGGATTCTAGTGATGATGAGCGACCTACCTACCATCTTCTGTTGCACCCCACGACAATGTCAAATCGAGAGAACACTGAATTCAGAGAAAAAATCGAAGAGGAACGATACCAAGAATGGTTGAATCAATTACCGATTCAATTCCCACTACATCCAGATTCACCAATTAGGAATGGCTATAGCAATAGTAGCTCTTCACAAGCTGGCAATGGAGACAATCAAATAGAGGTTGGTATGGATGATTACTTAAGGGATTTGAATGCCATGGAGACAATGTTTTTAGATGCATTCCAAAACGATGATCAACTAGGGGATTATTCTCATATCGCTGACACCTTTTTCGAAAGCCTTAAATTTGGTTCCACCACCCCTCTCTTTGGACCTGGAAGTCAGTCAAAGTCTACACAGTTGGGGACAATGATGTTACTATACAACTTGAAATTAAATTTTGGCTTTTCGAATGCATGTTTCTCGGAAATTTTGAGGTAAGTTACCATAAAGTCCTCCCTTATATAAATTTGAGAAATATAATAAGTACACAAACATTACAAATGGTAAATTTTATGAACGTTGATAACTATATCGGCATTAATGTACATTTATTAATATATTTTTCCATGATCACCAACTACAGGTTATTCAAAGATAAGGTTCTTTCAAGTGATAATGTCTTGCCCGGTAGTTGTGAACAAGCAAAGAAATTGTTGAAAATGTTGGGTGTTAAGTACATATCATATCATACATGTCCAAATGATTGTATTCTATATAGAGGAGAATATGAAAACAAAGAGATATGTCTAAAATGTGGGCATGAAAGGTATGATAAATCAAAAAAGAAGGGTAAATCATGTATTGGTCCTCCTTTTAAGATATTGAAGCACATGCCTATAATCCCAATGATTCAAAGGCTATTTCATTGCAAAGAATTAGCTATGTTGCAGGGATGGCATGCCTCACATAAAAGTGAGTTGGGAGTTATGTGAATCCCAACTGATTCAATAGCCATGAAGCATATAGAGGATACATGGCCCGAAAATTTCAAGGATGAAGTACGAAGTCTACGACTCAGCATAGCCATGGATGGTGTCAACTTATATTCCCTCCAAAACACCAACTATTATGTTTGGCCTGCAGTAGTGATCAATAACAATATCCCCCCATGTTTGTCCGTGAAGAATGAACATCTTATGTTGGCTCTCATAGTCCCTGGTAGAAGACAAGTGAATAATATGGATGTCTACTTACAACCACTGGTAGATGAATTGAAGGAATTATGGGATGGGATAAATGTATATGATGTATCAAGATCGATCGTAGCAGAGACAAGTTTTGCGTTGTATGGAATATGTGCTTATAGGACACATGATTATCCAATATTAGGAGTTTGCTCTGGTAAATTACATGTTTAATTTATTGATTTGTTTATATACGTAACAATATTCTTTCACATATTAGTTATTTAATTCATTGTAATTGTTCTGATCTTCATGATATTATTTAATGTTCCATGCATATTAATTGTATACAATAATATCGCAGGTCTTGTAACAAAATGGTATTTTGTATGTAAATGTTGTGCACCTTCTCTGAAAGTTAGATAGTCCAAGGACCTACGAAAGCCAGTGTATGATTGCTCCAAGGTATTCCTCCCAGAAGAACACCCTTACAGAAGAGTAGCATCCACTTTCAATGGTAAATGAGAGAGAACTTAAAGGCCTCCAATAATGACACCAGTTGAATGGCTTAGAGAATATGAGAGAGAGAATGAGAAGGAGTTCATAGAAATGTTTGATTCAAATGGGGAGCCTATGTTTGATGATCTAGAATTCTTTGATACCTATGTTGAGAAATTTTCCATTGGGATGAAAAGGAAATCTATATTTTATAACCTCCCATATTGGGAGCATCTTAAGATTACCCACTTATTAGATCCCATGCATATATTTAAAAATGTTTCATCTTCTTTATGGAGGAACATATCATCGAAACAAAGTGACACATTGGTTGTTAGGAAAGATTTTATTACTTCAAAAACTAAAAAGAAACATTGGCCAAGAGGATTATAAAGTACAGAGTCAGAGGCAGACGTTGGTCCCTCTATTTCATGGTATTTCAAGGAAGGTGATGTCCCATGGATTTAAAAAAAATATGATCTTTCTTTGGCAAAGGAAGTTATAAAGGGTGCGAGGGTGCCATCTTCATATTTGTCTTCATTACATCGTTGCTTCACCATGGATGACCATTTGTCAAGGTTGAAATTGCTTGACCATTTGAATCTTCTAAGAGTACGTATAATGCCAAAAGCATGATTTTATTATTTTTTATATTAATAAAATTTATCCCATGTAGGGATCATAAAACATAACTAGTTTTGTATATTATTCCACGTGTTTATAACTTTGCAGTGTCATATTCTAATCCACCTAGTAGATGAGGTTGAATTAGTTGGGGTGGTTTCTTGTCATTGGATGTTCTTCTTAGATAGGTACATGAATAAATTGAAAGGTTTTGTTCGACAAAGAGAAAAACCCGAGGGGGTCTATGGTAGAGGGGTACATATTGTATGAGTCTTTCTATTATTCCAGTGAGTACATCAAGAAGATCGACAATAGACCAGGTGCAGTGATTTGGGATGATGGAAGGGATGAAGACAAAAGAGAAGGGGAGTTGCTCCAAACGAGTGGAAATAAGTGCTTGATAAAGAGTTAGCGACTTATAATTTTTCAAATTTACACAAAGTAAATATTCATGTTGAACTTCGATATAATGTATTATTTGATCTATATGTACTATATAATGTTAGTTTTATTTCATCAGTGAATGCAAAAATTGAAGCAATCAATAAATTTGTTATTTACAATTATGAAGCGACACAACCGTGGGTCACATTGTACGAACAAAAGAGGATGAAATGGGATAGTGACAAGAAAGAATTTAGACGGTTGAATGGTATAAGTGTGCCTTATCTCGATAATTTAAAAGAAAATATGCCAAAAATATGCCCAAATAGTTGGTTTGTTGACCAAGTCAGAGAGAAATACGGTGCAACCGGTCGTTACCCGTGTGCTGAAGAGGATGCCCTAAATGTAGGGATTGGGTGCAGCAACTCAGTAATAATATATTTAATTTATATGTACATTTGAAAATTATAAGACATCTATATTTCATATATTAACTGTTGAGTTATTATAAGACACATGACACTATGATTTTTTTAACTTTTTTATAATAGGTGCATTTTTTCCCATCTATGTGGGCATATGGACACCATTTTCGCACAGAAAATTTCGATGCTAGAAACATCACACAAGACTATGGAGTGGAAGTCGAGTTTAATCAATCTAGTCGATCTACCCATGGTGATCAAAACCTAGTACGAGGGACGTTAGGTTATGTCGGAAAGATACAAGAGATCATTGAAGTGGATTTCTCTTCTTTCCAATGTGTTATTTTTAGGTGCAAGTGGTGGGACACCTTTGATCGAAATAATGTAAAGTAAGATCGCAATAGTAGGTTGATATGTATCAACTCTAGAAAGATGTGGGATGAAGCTAAGGAGCCCTATGTTTTCCCCGAACACTGCAACCAGGGGTTTTTTTACCCAGATGTGTTGGATAGGGATTGGTGGTTCGTATTGAGACATGACCCTAGATCAAAACATATTTTTGAGAACAATAGTGTTATCATGCCATGCGAGCTGGAAGATAATGAGGGTGATCATGAGAACCGAGAGTGATATGGTACATGTGTTATTTGATCATCAATATTTATACTTTTTAAGATGGGTTTTTCGAAACATTATAATACGTATTTTGAATTAATTGGTAATTTGCATTGTGTTAATGTTAAAACCAATATTTCACTTGATGATTTGCAATTATGTTGATCTCAAAAACAATGGCGTAATGTATAAAGTTCTTTTTTTGTATGTAAGATCATAATAAAATAATGATAATTCTAAAGCACGTGAATTTATTTGCATTATTTTCTAAACTTTATTATGTTACAATAATTCATTTATTCTAGATTTATTATTTTACAATTATTTAAAATTTTACAAATTTACAAATTTACAAATTTTAATAAAATTACAATTACAATTTTATAATTTTACATACAATTAGAATTACAATTACGTCAATTTTACAATTCTACATATATACAATTACAATTAAAATTACAATTACAATCATTTCACAGTAAATTAAATATTACAATTACAATTAAAATTTTACAAATATTTTACATAAAACAATTACAATTAATACAAATACAAATACAATTTTAGAATTTTACATACAATTAGAATTACAAATATTACAATTTTACAATATCATGATCATTTAATATTAAATTAATTAATAAACATCATGATCATGATAACCATCTTACAAACATCATATTTGAATAAAAAACACATTCAAATTCCCTAACATCATCGTGATCATGATCATCTAACAAAACACAATTAGCATTATATAACATCATTACCAAACAAACATCAAATATACATCTTATGTGAAATAACTGCTATCACATTCACATCTATCTGCAAGTTTCACATTAAATGAACATATCTAACATGACCTAACAATATACACATCATGATGATCACCAACTTGTAAATTAAGTACAAATGCAACATGAACATAAAATACATCGACCATGTATATATATATATATATATAATGTCAAAAATATACAACTGTAATATAAATTTCATATATCAGCTGGTGGAAAATCATCAACAGCAGTACTAGTCGAGGCCTGCTCAGTCATTGGTTCAGCCTCGACAAACTCAGTCAATACATTTTGATCATCACGTGCCTGCTAATCTGGTACTAGTGCTTTATGTTGATCAAGATCAACTATCGGCTGCTCATCGTGATGACTAGACATGGTCGATGGTCCAGCCTTCTCTCCATGATGACTGCTGCTCGATGCTAGTGTAGGTTGCTCATCTAGTGCGACGTGAGGTGAATGATGATCACTCCCTTGATCCTGTTCATCAGATGATGCATCGGCGCTGCTCACGAACTGTCGATCACGTGCTGCGTCTCGACCACGCCTATAACTTGCAAGGGTCCTCCTCAGTCGCGTTACTAAGGTGGTAGCTCCTACGACATGTCATATCAGGCTGTACATGTCATGCGGCATGCCCCCCCACATATGTACCAACTTACCATCGACCTGTATGTCTCTCATATCAGTGGGCCTGACTCTTGCCTCAACAATCAATGCACAGAGTTGGTCACCCAACTCCATCCTCAATCTGTTATCAAGCCTACCATGCCTAGCAAAAGGAAGTACCAACGCACCAGCAGGAGTAGGTCTCTCTGCACCAACCTCTTGATGTTCCTCGGCATCTGGCATATCCTAATCGTCATCAGGATCCACACCTATCATGTGGTGGTGCTAGCATGTCCTCACCATCAAAATACCCAATGTCTGCAAAATATATACAAGTACACAACAATAATTAGAAAATTCATTACACAATTTAATAAAAACAAGTTAAAGAACATGTTAGAATAAATTTAAATAAAACAGTAATATTACCTCTATCATCCAACGACTCATCATTTGTGAAGAGGATGTTGGCACACCCTCGCCAATCCAAACCAGCATAAGGACAGGGGACCATAACGAAGGGATGCTCGTCAACGTTGGCTAGCAACTCTAGTGCATCATGCAATATCCTCGCGGAAAACTCAGTCTTGCCCCTCTTGGGCATCATCTGTCCCCACATGTGCATCTGTGCCTCCAACATCGGCCTATGAGGCTGCCGAATAAAAGTAGGCCTTGTATCTAGAAACCTCTCAAAAAATAAACAAAAAATCTCTTAACAAAAAGGGAAGTTGACACTCCCTTGTGCATGAGCACAACATCTATCTAAGGCTATACAGAACTGCCGCAAAAAAATGGCAGACCACCTGACAAGTTGTGGCTTTTGTACTAAAGAATCAACATAATATAAAAGCGGGCAACTAATGTGTTGCCCGTCACTGGTGTTGTGTGAAATGGTCGAAATCAGAAATGAGAGGCACCTTACCTCCTCACTACCAAATGCAGAAATATGTAATTGACCTCCAGAGACCTAAAAATCTGAAGGAGATAGTATATCTGCGCTAATATATCTCTGGGAGTACACCAACTGACTCCCTGTTGCATAACCAACTGGAACCTCTAGGAACACTATAAAATCCACCCCTCTCCTCGATATCCCTGTAATGAAATATATGTCCTCCTTAGTGGGCGCATACCACTGGTTAGGACCAACCCGGAAAGCCTGTAGGTGGGCATTCCACCTACGGATAAGATGTCTCAAAAACAAACCATGGCCCTTTAGGGAATTAGCCTCCTCACAAAACTTGAGGAGGCCTGCCTACCTTAGGATCCCCTAGGTAGCTGTTGTAATAGGGCGAGGGTATGCATCTCTCTACCTCTCACATGCCTCCCACAGGCGAACCATGTTATACTAGTCTGCATGTTGTTGTTGTTAATCCCTCGCTTCTCTCCTTTCACATCTTTGAATGATTTACATATTAAATACAATTTTTTTATTAAATGAGACATGTATTTAGGAATATACATATATAATTTTTTTTGGAAAAAAAAAAAGTCAGTGCGCCACAAAAAATAGGCATGCACCGGTACCAGTGCGTCTTTTTTTGTCGTGCACCGGCAGTGGTGCACCAGGAAATATTGAGCACACCTGAGACGGTGCACCTGAAAATTTTCAGTGTACCGCCCTCCTGGCACTCTTCTTAAGTCAACGATGTGGTGGTATAATAGACCGCACCGTTGACTATGGACTGTGCCGGGAGGGCGGTGCGCTGACCAAACTCTACGCCCTGGGGCACATAGTTCGGTCAGCGCACCGACCTCCTAACATCATTACATAGTCAATGGTGCAGTATTTTACCAGGCCGCACAGTTGACCCTGTCGAAATGTGGAATGCAGTGCGCTGACAAAAATACCCACCTCGGGGTAGATATTTAAGTCAATGCATCACATTTACGCTATTCCACAGGGTCAATGGTGCGGCCAAGTAACCGACCGCACCGCACTTTTTTAAAATTTTAAAATAGCACGGTGCACCTTTCGGTACCACCCCGGAACCAGTGCGGATACTGTTAGCACCAGTTGTGGCGTGTCCTGTAAATTTACAGGCAGCACCGTGAACTAGTGCGAGCCGAATGGCTCGAGCACACCGTGCAACAAATATATATATATATATATATATATATATATGGTTAATTTTAAGGAAATTTGAAATTCTAATCCGCTAAAGGGCTTAATTATGGAAAAAAAAAAGAAAAATACTTGTACATTTCGCCGTCGAGGAGGCATATTGGTTGTAGAATTTGCAAAAGTAAATTTTCCCGTCATTTTTCAAAATTCAAGCTGGAGATTGGTGGGCAATGCACAGCAACAGTGCGTGCAATGGGTGCAATGGGAGCACTGATGTCAAGGTAGCTCAAACAAGGATAAATTGTACCAGTGCTTGAGAGCTCTGGAGCACTAAGAAAAGTGAAAAATGCAGTTTTTTGGCCGTAATTTTTTTTTTTAACACTGTTCTAGTGTGCAGGGTTTTATAGGCGCACCGGTGCAGTTTCTTAAGACCGCACCAAGCGGTTTCTATTTTGGCATGGGGTTTTAGTACACACCGGTGCAAAATATTTGTAAAGCACCAGTGCACTACAGTAATAAGACGCACCGGGAGGGTGTGTATGGAGCGCACGGTGTCCGGTGTGCCAATGTTTTGTGTGCACCGGTGCTTTCTCTTGTTGAACGCACCGGTGCGATTTAGGATGATAAGCGCACCGGACAAAAAACATCCACAAAAACCTCCACCCCCCAACCTCCTCTAGCAACCTCCGCTAGAAACGGATGTCTGGGGTATTTTTATAAGAGGTTCCTCAAAAACATCCGCTAGAGGGTCTTTTCCTTGTAGTGCCAATAACCAAGTAGGTCATGATAAGCTTGTAGAAGAGTTTTGTGTAGTTAATCCATAATAAAAAAGCTTGGAGAGGGGTTTTCTATGGTTTTCCCATAACATGCTAATTATGGGATTGTGGATGACACATAATTGAGTTGGAAATGACAAGCTTGGAGGAACATTTTCTATGCTTAACCCATAATGTGGGTTTTCTAGTGACATATAAACATGATTCCTACTTTTTTGGTTGTGGACCTATAGCTACAATTTTGTTTGTAGATTTGTTCACAGCAAATGAAATCAAATTTTGTTGAAGATGTGTTTGAGTTGTCAAAGACACTTTTCATTGATATAAAATATTTTCTTTATTATAGCTCCTGGAGTGAGAAAATCCTTCTTGAAACTCATAGTATGCATGACCCTACTACTCATAGTTTGGATTATAGGGTTTCACTACTCCAAACAGGTCATCGTGGCATTTTCGCTATAACTTTGTTTCTACGAAGTTTCAGAATCTGAAATTTTTAGGGTGTGAAGCCAAACTTCTGAGGAAGATTGTCTAAAACTTTCAGAGCTTGGTTCACAATATTTTCGGAGATATCATCTGTGGAAGTTAGGTCTTTTTTCAGGCTCCTAAACAGGTCATCGTGGCATTTGCGCTATAATTTTTTTTCTACGAAGGTTCAGAATCTGAAATTCATATGGTGCGAATCTGAAATCCTGAGGAAATTCTTCAAAAACAATTAGAGCTTTATTCGCAATATTTTGGGAGATATGATCTGTGGAAAGTAGTGTTTTTTCAGGCTCCTTAATTTCATCTCAAAGAGGTGATCGTGGGAAAAGCTCAATAACTCTCTCTCTGGGCATCGGATTGGAGTGCCATAAAAATTGGTCGCAAGTACACAGACTGTAGTTTCTTGGCTATCAATTTCAGAGACAAAGGACAAAACAGTGACACATGGCAAGTCGTACAATTTCACTCTACTGA
Source organism: Pinus albicaulis (assembly GCA_034641835.2). Taxonomy (NCBI): domain Eukaryota; kingdom Viridiplantae; phylum Streptophyta; class Pinopsida; order Pinales; family Pinaceae; genus Pinus; species Pinus albicaulis. Next base: position 1,383,704,154 of record CM076582.1, read on the forward strand.
ACTAGTCCAGAATTAAAATCCAAATCAGGTCAGACCTGTGGCATTCGAAAGATAATTCAGAGGGCTACGTTGATACCGAAATTAAAATATTGAAGTGCTGCAATCATAGAGATAATCCAATTTAAATATCGAGTTCCTCAAAATAAAGAAAAAGGTGTGTATATTTTTTTTTCTTTCCAAATTGCACGAGTCTTCTTTGAAGAATCAATTTGAATTGATTCCAAGGGCATATTGTAGAATATATAGCAGTATTGGGTTCTAAAATATGCCCCATAAAAATAATTCAACACCCATTAAGCCTTCAGAAGGCTCTACTATGACTCATGAAGATGAAGAATTGCAACATGATCTATCAAAATTACAAGAGCAAGTGCAACAAATTTCACTCTCGCAAAGAGCAACAAAAAATGAAATGGAAGTGAAGATGGACGGTTTGAAGAAAAGTGTGGAAGCTAAGATAGATGGCGTGGAAGCTAAGATGGATGGCATGGAAGCGGACATGAAAGACAACATGGAAAACATGAAGAATGATCTCAAAACAGACATCGAAGGTTTGACAAAGTTGATACAAGAAATGTTTCCTAATGGTGAAAAGATAGTAGAAGAACCTCATGATGAGAACAAAATAAATGTTCATCATGATTTCATAAACTCTAATGTTGGTGGGAAGAACCACCATATTCCAAAAATGGATATGAGAAAGTTTGATGGAAAGGATCCTGTAACATGGATACTACAGATGGAGCAATATTTTGATCTCCATAACGTGCAAAACACACAAAAGGCACGCATTGCAACTTTACATTTAGAACAAAATACATTTGTATGGTATCGATGGCTTTGTTCCCGTAAAAAAATTGTCACTTGGTCAATTTTTACGGAGGAAATGATAGCACATTATGAGGATACAAAGAGTAACACCTTCTTTACCCAATTGATAAATCTCAAACAAAAGGGTTTAGTGGGGCAGCACATTGAGGACTTCCAAAAATTGAATATAAGGGTAATTGATATTCCAGAGGAACACAGGATTGATCTCTTCATAGGCACTTTAAAGGATAACATTCAACATGAATTTCGCGTTCTGGAACCTGATTCATTGGAGAAGGCATTCAGGTTGGCAAGAAAAGTTGAATGTAAAATTATGGAAACAAGGAAGCCTACCACTCAATTCTATAAATAAGGAAGTGTGGCTACGCCTAGATTTCTACAACCTACAAGCTTGACACCACAACAATTGGAAGAAAAAAGAGTAAAAGGGCTTTGCTACAGTTGTGATAGAAAATACACTAAAGGTCATAAGTGTGCTGAGAAGAAATTATTTTACATAGATTGTGAAGAGGAAGAAGAAAATGAACAAGAAGAGGATATACACCAGGAACCAGCCCTAGAAGAGGAAGAAATGAGTCTGACCATATCGTGTAATGCATTGGTAGGAATTACCACTCCTCAAACTCTCAATATAGAAGGACATATCAAGAAGAAAAAGGTAATAGTGTTGATTGATTAAGGTAGCACCCATAATTTTATTCATTGTAAGGTAGCCAAGGAATTAAATTGTTTCCTATACCCAGCACCAGAATGTCAAGTGATGGTTGCAAATGGAGGAACTATAAATTGCTCTGGAAAATGCCATAATATTAAGCTAACCATGGGGGAATATGTATTGACTATTCCAATGCTTTCCATTCCTATGGGAGGTGCTGATGTTGTACTAGGAGTACAATGGTTACAATCTTTGGGGACGGTAACTTTTAATTTTCAAGAACTTTTCTTGAAATTTTTTTCAGAAGGAAAGGAAGTCGAATTACGGGGTATTGAAGGGAAGCCGGGAAGGATAATAAGCTCTAATGTCATGACAAAGCTTCTAAAGAAATAACAACAAGGCGTAATTGCACAATTATGCTCACTAGAAGTTCCGACATCAAAATCATCTATTTCTGCAGATCTCCAAAAAGTCTTGGACAATCATTCAAAGGTGTTGAAACTCCCAAAGGACTCCCACCTATTCGTGATCATGATCATGCTATTCATTTGATTCCAGGAAGTGTTCCTCCAAACATCAGGCCTTACAGATATCCTTACTTCCAAAAGAGCGAAATTGAACGTATGATTGCAGAAATGTTAGAGGCGGGTATAATTCAACCTAGTCAAAGTTCTTTCTCTGCTCCTGTAGTATTGGTACACAAGAAGGATGGATCATGGTGAATGTGTCAGGATTATAGGGAGCTCAATAAGCTCACCATTAAAGACAAATTTCCCATTCCTGTGATTGATGAATTATTGGATGAATTACATGGAGCAATTTATTTTACCAAGTTGGATCTTCGTTCAGGATATCATCAAATTAGAATGAAGACGGAAGATATTCCAAAAATAGAATTTCGAACTCATGAGGGTCATTATGAATTTTTGGTCATGCCTTTTGGCCTTACCAATTCACCTTCTACATTTCAAGGGTTGATGAATTCCATTTTCAAACCTTCCTTAGAAAATTTGTGCTAGTATTTTTTGATGATATACTAATCTACAGCAGGTCTTGGAAGGATCATGTTGAACATGTTGACAGGGTGCTCAACCTATTGCAGGAGAAACAATTATATGCAAAAACATCCAAATGTTTCTTTGGAGTACAAGAGGTGGAATATCTGGGTCATATTATATCTCACAAGGGTGTTAAAGTAGACCCTAACAAAATTAAAGCCATTAAGGAATGGAAAGTCCCCACAACCATAAAGCAGTTGCGAGGATTTCTCGGGTTAAGAGGGTATTATCGCAAGTTTGTTAAGAATTATGGGAGAATAGCAGCACCTCTAACAACATTATTGAAGAAAGATGCATTTTCATGGACTCCTGAAGCAAGTAAGGCCTTTGAACATCTTAAAGAGGCAATGTGCCTAGCACCGGTCTTAGCTACGCCAGACTTCACAAAAACCTTTATTGTGGAATGTGATGCCTCAGGAAATGGAATTGGTGTAGTTTTAATGCAGGAAGGAAGACCAATTGCTTTTGAAAGTCGTCCAATCAAAGGAAAGTATTTACAGAAACCTATTTATGAGAAGGAAATGTTAGCAATACTGCATGCACTAAAGAAATAGCGAACTTACCTAATGGGAAGACACTTCAAGGTAAAAACTGATCATGATAGTCTTAAACACTTTTTGGAACAAAGACTATCTTCGGAAGAGCAGCAAAAATGGGTCACAAAGATGTTGGGTTATGACTTTGAAATAATCTACAAAAAAGGAAATCTTAATGTTGTTGCAGATGCACTCTCAAGAAAGAATGAAGAGGTGGAAGCATTTCTTTGTGCCATTTCTATTATCCAACCAGATTGGATAACCAAAGCAAGAGATGAATGGAAGAAGGACAAAGATGTATGGACACTCATTCAAAAAGTTGCAGCAAGATCCTAGTACATCTGATACATTTAGTTGGAAAAATGATTCCTTATGGTACAAAGATCGCTTATATCTTTGTAAGAATTCCCAAGTAAAACAAAAGATTCTTCTGGAATTGCACACTTCTCCTTTAGGAGGACACTCAGGATTTTAAAAACTTACCACAGTGTGAAGAAAGAATTTTTTTGGGATGGCCTTAAATCTGATATTCGAAAGTTTGTGGCGGAATGTTTGGTTTGCCAGCAGAATAAAGTGGAAACAATTAAGACCCCAGGACTTCTACAACCTTTATCCATTCCAAGTCAACGTTGGGAGGAGATTTCAATGGATTTTATCACGGGTTTACCTAAGTCCGAAGGAAAGAATGTCATCATGGTGGTAGTTGATAGACTTACCAAGTATGCACACTTTTGTGCATTATCTCATCCATTTAAAGCAAGTACAGTTGCTACTACATTTGTGGATAGAATTCAAAAGCTACATGGAAGCCCAAGGGTTATTGTGAGCGACAGAGATCCCATTTTTACGGGAAATTTTGGACGGAGTTATTTTCTTGTTTGGGTACTCAATTAGCTCATAGCTCATCTTATCATCCTCAATCTGATGGTCAAACAGAGATAGTAAATAAATGTTTGGAAGGATATCTTCGTTGTTTTGTATCTGATAAACAAACACAATGGGTCAAATGGTTACCTCTCGCTGAATGGTGGTATAACACTTCCTTCCATACTGCAGCAAAAATGACCCCATTTATGGCACTTTATGGATATCATCCACCATCGATCACATCATCTTTAAGGGAAAATTCGAAGGTTCAAGTAGTGGAAGATCACATCGAGCATCAGCGAGAAGTTCTCCAACTCTTAAAGGATAACCTGAATTTGGCACAAAATCGAATGAAACAACAAGCAGATCAACATCGCAGCGAGAGAAGTTTTGATGTAGGAGATTGGGTATTTTTACGGCTACAACCATATAAACAAATGTCCCTTAAGCAAGCTAAGAAGGATAATAAATTATAGCCAAATTACTATGGTCCTTACAAGGTGTTGCAAAAGATTGGTACTATGGCATACAAATTGGAGCTTCCTGCTTCTTCGCGAGTACATCCAGTTTTCCATGTTTCATGCTTAAAGAAGGTTATAGGTGAAAATATCCCAGTTCAAACAATATTGCCAGAACTTGACGACAAAGGAAAAATCATATTGGAACCTGAAGCAGTCATGGAAACAAGAACTCGACAGCTACGGAATCAATCAATTTCAGAGTATCTCATCAAGTGGAAGAACTTACCCACTGAAGATTCTACATGGGAGGATGAGAATTTTATACAGAAGCACCCGGAGCTACTCAAGCGTTGAGGGCAACACTTTTTTGAAGGAGAGGGGCATGTTAGGTCCCTATATCACTAGTATAGTCCCTTATTATTGTTAGTGTAACCCCCTTATTGTTATTATTGAACCCTTGTAACCCCCATTTTGTTATTATTGTGCCCCTTAAATTATTATTGTTAGGTCGGCTAGGATTACATTGTGGCCCACTAGGATTACATTATGGCCCCATGGACTCCTATATATAGAAAGGAGGTTTTGTAAATTGTATCATCCAAGAATTGTTCATTTATGTAATGTATTGGAGGTTTCCCCTTCGAAGTGGCTCATTTCTAAGGCGTTGACATCTCTTTTCTTCTCTTTTTGGAGCTGGTTACACAACAACAAACTTGTGTGACTTCAATCAATGATATCTCTTAAAGTAGGAGATGAAATGAAATTCCATAAAAGAATCAATTTGAGCTAAGAAAAAATCATTTAAAATTAGATATCATACACTCTCTAAAAAACTCTATATAGGTCATGGCACTTGTATAAATTTTCTTAAAGAGTGGCTTCCTTATCCATCCATTATTGTGCTTTAATGCCCATCATATAATTTTGTATAAGGTAAGAAAACACTTAAATGAGGTCTCCCAATCTTCCATATACCGCATGATGTCCCCTTGGAGTGGTAACGTACTTTTATAAAAATTATCCAGACCTTGGGATGTCGATAGAGGAGAGAAAACATACAAATTTTCCATTAAATTAATCACAAGGACAATGAGAGAGAGAGAGAATAACTTGGGGTCTAATCTCTAGAAGGATTGGATGTCGATAGAGGAGGAGAGAGGCCAATTTTGGGACATTTTCTTCCTAACCTTGATTCTCTTATTTCCTTATTATAAGGTGGATTGTTGATGAACTCAACTTTGATTAGGTTTGATTTTTTCAATTACATATCTATCAAGTCCTATTTTACATAAAAATATTACTTTATGATATATACATTTGAATTTAGAGTATAATACCCCTTAATATTTTTATCAAAAGCAATATTTGTTATGCATAAAATAAATAGGTTTAGCCAAGTTGATCCAAAATATTGAGACTTCTTTATTGCAATAAAAAGCACAATTAAGGAAAAAAAAATTTAACTGAAAAATTTTGCAAGGGTATATACAACAGCCCGCAAGCCATATATACCAGTAACTCATGACTTCGCAAGGACCAAGGCGTCCAAAGACCAGCTAGATCCCAAACTCCAATGGGATGTCTATCCCTCTAGCTTAGTCATGACGGGCCAAAGACAACCCTACCCCCCATCGGTTTTGAACCATTGAGCCCACAAGTTGAACAATTAAGGAAAATTTTAAGGATGGAAATTTATTTTAGAGTTTATGGAAAAACTCACTAGTCCTTAATATGCAATTTGTAAAATGTGTGGTGATATTTTTGTAAAAATATTCAAATCTCTAATAATTTTATATAGTATCAATATAAAATTTCAAAGATTTTAAGGTAAAATAATTTGATACTATAAATTTTAGGTGTATAAATTTTAGAAAAAAATGAAATTAGTGAATCTTTTTTTTTGGAAAAAGCATGGAATAGTAACCCCTAAAATTTTCCCTAATAGCTACATTTTATAGTGATTTATAGTTAAAGACAATGAGAACACAAAATTAGACATGATATGAACATCTACACAAATCTAAATGTAAATGAAATTGAAGGGCTAGCTTTCTATGTAAGAAAAAATTACCTTTACCAACATTAACCAAGTAGCATATTTAGAGAATATCTACAACTCTTTTAGGGATTTATCGCCTTCGATATGAAATGCACACAAATTGAAATTACCTAAGACCACTCTAAATTTCACACTTTAGTTCATATAACTACCGAAATGTAGTAGAGGTTTATAAGTGATGTAATATAATAGTGCTTAGTGCTCACTTCCTACAAGGCTTCTTAAAATCCTTAAATAGTGGTAGGAAACCACAATTTAATGTTATTTGTTGGTTGCAAATGTAGCCACGTGGTATTGTTTTTAAGAATGTATGTAACGTCAATTTCCCTGTGATATTTGGCCACATGTGGTGAATAAAACATACAAATATTATTGAAAAAGTTATGCAACAAGTTGATTTTTTTCCAATTCATTATCCATTTATATGTTATATACATGATTCCAATGTCATTTTGGATGTAATATATAAATGTATGTAAAATATACATATATGATGTCATCATTAGGCACATATATATCACCTATTAGGCACATATATATATCACATATGTCATCATTAGGCTTTCACTCTCATCACCTATTTGTGTTTAAACAACAATATTTCAAGAACTTAAAGGTGCGGCATGTTTTACTATTTTTGAACTAAGATCTTTTTAACAACAATTCTATTGTAAAGATGGCAATAATGCCCATTTCTTAAGAGTTGTTTTATTCTCCAATTTTGTTTGATTGATGATGAAACTTGGCAATATCACGAGAAATATAAAGGAAATGTGTGTACAATGCATTGCATTCAATCATATTCCTTTGCACTAAATTTATCCTTTAACATTTAGTCTCATTCATTTAATATCCATTGTACTATGTAATAGGGAAAGGTTTTTTTATTAAAATAATTATTCAAAAGTCATAGCTTTAATAATTGAAACTATGTGAGAAAAAATTTGAATTCATGATAACATTATGTGAGAAAATTATTTCTTGATGTGTTTGGCGTAGTTTATGGAATTCCCTATGCAGATGCAGGATACAATATTCATTAGAACAACAAACCAATAACACCTAATCAGGGATGGGTAAAATTTTTTGTCATTGTTGATACATAGAAACATGAATCCAAGATCTTGCTTGGAACTGTTAACCAAGCCAAGAAATTGATATGTTCAAGTAGGAAGTTTGTATTTCTCTTCTTAAGAGACAATAAACTAGGAAATGAATCAATAAATTAAATACAACTTTAGAGGGATGTACTAAAGAGAAGAAATGTTATTTGGAAGAGGTTTTTTTAGCCATAGCGAGAGGTGTTCCAAGTGCCTAAATGTTACACCTAATATGGAAGTGGGGCATGAGATGTAGTGAATAAATTGTTGCAACAATTATTGGGTTGAGTAATTTGACCAAGCACCTCACTTTATGGGCCACCTATCATCACAGTACACAAGAATAACGAAAATTGGAATATGTGTATTGGCTTCAAAAATATGCATAAAATTACCCTCAAGAATCAAAACCCTCTACTCTAGATTGATGAATCACTAGATCAATTGTAGCATGTCACGTACTTAACCAAGTTGGATCTCAAATTGAGATACACTAGGCATGAGTTAATAAAAATACACTTGGAATACCACCTTCAAGGCAAGGCAAGGTCTTTTGGTTTGTGTATTTCACGAACTACATTTATGTGTTTGATGAATGTTGTATTACATCCCTTTTTATATTCATTTATAATTATGTACTTAGATGATATATTTGTTTATAGCTCTATTTGGGAAGATAATATCTCGCATCTCTTGTAAGTGTTAAATACCCCAAAAAAACATCACTGGCAAGATTAAGAAATGTGAAATTTCTTAGTAGTGATTAATGTACTTAGGGTATGTGATTGGTGGTAGGAAACTCAAGATTGATCCTACAAAGATGGAGGCTATCGTCAAGTGGAAAACTCTTGATAATGTCATTATAGTTAGGATATTTGTGACGGAAACACAATGTTATGAAAGTTCATAGCATCCTTTTTAATTGTGGTTATACCACTCCATTGGATAACAACTAGAAGCAAGAGTTTCTACCAAGGAAATAATTGACAAAAATATTGTGAATTTTTGAAACATTAAAATTTTAAAGAACCATTTATTACATTGCCAAATTTGAAGAAGTATTTCAAAGTGAAGATCAATGCAATTGGATATGCTACAGTAGCAGTCTTGATGTAAGGAGGTAAGCCATTATGCTATCCTTTTGAAATTTTCCATGGCAAAGTCCTAAACTATGCTACATATGATAAGGAAATTTATGTTTTGGGTCGATCTATTAAGACATGGAAGCACTATTCAATGGGAAAGAAAACCATCATCCACATTGACCACCAATGATTGCAATATTTGCAGGCCTAGAGTAAGCTTCAACAAACTAGACACTGCAAATTAATGGGTTTTTATGAAATTTCTATATAATAATCAAATATAATAAGGAGAATAGTAATAAGTTGGCATACATGATTTTAAGGCCACCCACATCCAACATCAAAACTTTTGGAACTCTTGTGCACATGGATCCACTCACCCATGATGCATGCATAAAAGGGGAGGACTTTTTATAGGTGTTTAAACCACTGCAAGGCCAAGTTAATGTACAAGGCCAAAACAAGGCCAACTATCATATAGAGCATGGTCAGTTGTTATACCAGTTAGACAAGATTTATGTTCCTAAAGGTGAAAGATTGCAATATATCAAAGAGGCATAGACCTCCAAAGTTGCAGGGCATTTTGGTTCTAGGAAGACAAATACCAACATACAAAGGTATGTGTATTGGTCGAGAATGCAAGCAAACGTATCTTTGTTTATTAAAGGATGCATACTTTTCTATGCCAACAAAACTAGTAATAGGAAGTAAGGTTTATGTCATCCCTTACTTACACCTACTAAACCATGGGTGAGAATCTTCATGGATTTTTTGGGTGATTTCCAAGAAATAAGAAGGGGCGTGAATATCTCTTTATGGTAGTTTATAGATTTAGTAATATGTGCATTCTTATGCATTATAAAAACACCATCAAGGGACAAGTCATCATTATAAAAGCACCATCAAGGGACAAGACATGTCAAACATGTTATTTGAAAAGGCTTAGGTTCACTTTGGGATACTAAGGAGCATCATCTTAGATAGAAATCTATATTTATCTACGCCAGTTGGATAATGTTTTGGGAGAATATGGACACCAAGTCGAAGAGATCCACAATTTTTTATCCATACATATATGGGTAAAAAAGGTAGTGATCAAGACATTTGTTCACATTTATAGGAGTTACAATCATAAGAATCCAAGGATTTGAGATGAAAATTTGATTTATATTCATCACTCTTACAACAAAGTAGACCACACTTCCATAATTAATTCCCCATTTGAAACTTGCTTAGGGTATTTGCCACATTTTCTCTTAGATTTTGTATATGGAGAATGAGGAGGACTGAGGTAAGACACCACAAGAGAACCATTGGAGGCCAATAAATCCATTGATAAGATTAGTGGGATATATTTGCAAATACATGAGACATTGAATAAGTCATAATATAAGGCTTGACATGATCAACACATATTGAGAAAACATTAAAGGTTGGAGATATAATATGGTTGCATCTAAATAGAGAAAATCTACGAGGTCCTAGTATGAAGATTAAGGATTTGTGGTATGGTCCTTTTAAACTATTTTAGAAGGCATGTGATAATTCCTATAGACTCAGTGTTCCCTTATATATGTATATTTACTCAATAATGAATATGGAAATTAAAAAAGTCTACGAGCCTTCCATTTTGGACCAAGAAAATTATGATCAAGCCATACCTACCATAGAGGACTTAGCACTAGAAGCTTAGACAAATTCATAGGGTATTCACTTAGTGAAATTGTGACATAGAACACAAATTTGTAGAATATTAAAGAATACCCATAATTTCAATAGGTATTAATGAATACCTCCCAAAATCCTTTTGTTGAAACCCCCTTCCAATACATCTTTTTAATTAAAAAAACCCCTTATTTTTACCAAAATCTCCTTTTCATGTCCCTCAATACCTATATATTTATTGATACCTTACACCTTCTCCAAATAATTACAACATTTTGACTTAATTTTTCAATGAAAATGATAAGGTATTGGTCAACAAGGTGAATCTGCCATGGATAGAGTTAGCAGAAGATACAAATTTGTAAAAGAAATGCATAACAACTAGATAATTGTAACATCACTTTTAGTATGTTGGGTTTAAAGAACAACTTCTAGGTAAGGCCAAATGGTACTTTAAAGAGAAGGTGAGGGAATAATTCTTCTCCTCCTTTAGTAAAAGCTTTTTGTATTTTTTGGTTGGAAATAATGGAGTTATTTGCTTGAAGGTCCCATTTTAGGGGTAGATAAAACATTAGTCATTTGGGGTAAAAAAAACTTACATAGCCTATTTGAGGCTTTAAATAGCCATTTTGGGGTTAAATATCCGTGAACAAATTTTACAACCTTTCAACATGTTCTATACATGAGGATCTTTCCAATGACAAGAATACCACCTTAAGTGGAGTTCATATGAGTAAGTTATGCTTCCTACAAGTTGATTTATCTTGTGACCACCATGATATCAAGTGGATGCCAAAACAACTTCCATTACTCACACATGCAGAGCTAATCATGTGTGGAAATTAAACAAGATTTTATAATATTGAAAACCGTAATCCTAATTGAGAGTTGAGACATGGAAAAATCCTAATCCTAGGAAACTATTAGGGCATGTTTAACATTGGGACATTAGGAAAAGAAGGGGTTCTATTCTTATTGTGTTTTTTATTGTTCCATAGTTGAGTAAATTATCTAGGGGTGGGATTTTGGAGCATATCAAAGGAAGTTTGAACATCTTGTATTATCTATATTGGCTATAGAGTCTATGGAAATTCCTTTGTGAAATCACTTTGCTTGTATTTGCATTTCATAACCAAGAAGAAAAAAACAAGGCATAGGTCTCACCTACTACTTATAATTTTAGACATTGGGTTTTCTTAGGGTACAACTTGTGTCCATTTTATGGATGGTGTATTATTTTCTTATATTCTTTCATTTAAGTTTTAGTTTATTTGAGTATTTCATGCATTGAACTAGTAATATTAAATCTAAAATATAAATTAGACCCTACAAAATAAGAAATCACAGAATATTGTAAGAATTCATTATGACTAATTGTTATAGTGGAATATCTATGATAATTTACAGATTTCATATGTTAAATAATATTTTGTTAGGATATAGGGATTGCTTGTAACTATTTATTGATTTTAACAAATTAACCATAGTCAAACTATGCCTAATGCAATCTTCATTAAAGGAACACTTATCACATAGTTTCAATTTTGCTAATGAAGATAAATATTTTGTTTGTTTAACCCATTACCCTGGGTTTGTATATGATCCATAACCATTATGATTAGAATGTGTTGAGGGCCAATGAAGAGAAGGGTTTTGTGTGGTTAGCCCATAACCATTGGTTTGTGGATGACCCATAAACAAGTTGCAAATGATAAGCTTAGAGAAGGGTTTTGTGTAGTTAACCCATAACTATGGGTTTGAGGGTGACATGTAACTTAATTTCCTATTTTTCTAGTAGTGGACCTCCAACTACAAAAAAAAAACTAGCTTTTGTTACAATTGATGAAATCAAATTTTGTTGAAGACCCATTTGATGTATAAAAGATAACTTTCCATTGATATAGGATACTTGCTCTGTTATATCTGTGGAGTGAAAAAATCATTCTTGGAACTTAAGATAAGCATGACCATATTGCTTTATAGACTTCTGTGACTTCAATCTAGGATATCTCTTAAACCATAAATTAAAATGAAATTCCATAAAAATCTATTTGATCCAAAAGAATAAAAATAAAAATGAGATATCATACAACCTCTGAAAATTTCTATAAAGGTCATGACACTTATATAAAGTTTGTTGAAGATGGTTGCCTCACGTTTAATCTAATATCATGCTACAATGATGGTAATTTATCTATGGGTCAATTGAGAAAGTGTTGATAGAGGTCTCCCAAGCTTCCAAATGCCTCATGTATATGTCACATGAGTTCTCCATGGAGTAGTCACCTACTTTGATACCAATGATCCAAATATTGCAAGCTAAAATCCGAAAGTATTGAATATTGAGAGAGGAGGAGAGAACATGTATAAATATGACATGAAACCAATCATAATAACATTGATGAAAATATTACCCAAGATTAGAGCTCACCACAAAAATTTGAAAATTTTAGAGAGGGTTGGAGAGGAAGAATTCCATTAAGAACCATTACATGCAATGAGGCCAATTTTGGGAACTCTCCTTCTTGATTTATGCTCTCTTCTTATTACCTTCTTATAAGGTTTCTTATTAATGAATTCAACCTTGATTAGGTTTTAATCTATCAATTACGTATCATTAAGTTTCTTTTTACACCAAAATATGGCTTTATCACTTATACATTTGAACTTATCCTATAAGATTCCCTAAGACTCAAATTAATCCCCGCACTTAGAAAATGATGGTCCTCATCATTTAACCCATGCTAAAAAAATAGGTACACCATTATGTCCATTATACCATCATGATTACAATGTGGCGAGAACTAATGAAAAGAAGGGCTTTGTGTGGTTAACCCATAATCGCGGGTTTGTTGATAACCCATGACCATCATGATTACAACACATCGAGTGCAAAAGAAGAGAAGGGGATTTTTGTGGTTAACCCATAACCATGGATTTATGGATGACCCCTAACCATCATGATTATAATGTGCCAGGTTCTAGTGAAGAGAAGGGTTTTGTATGGTTAACCCATAATCATGGATTTGTGGATGACCTATAACAAAGCTGGTAGTAGTAAGCTTGGAGAAGAGTTGTATGCAATTAATCCACAATCAACAAACTTGGAGAAGGTTTCTCTATGGTATTCCCATAACATGGTAATCATGGGATTGTGGATGACCCATAATTGAGTTGGAAATGACATGCTTGGAGAAGGGTTTTGTGTGGTTAACCCATAATGTGGGATTGTTGGTGAACTATAACCCCGATTCGTACTTTTTTGGCAGTGGACCTATAGCTACAATTTTGTTTGGATCTTTTGTCGCGGATAATGAAAACAAATTTTCTTGAAGACCCATTTGGGGTTGCAAAGCAATCTTTCCATTGATATACAATGCTTGCTCTATTGTATCCTGTGGAGTGAAAAAATCCTTCCTAAAACTCAACGTATGCATGACCTTGTGACTTTACAAACCGGTGTGACTTCAATTGATGATATCTCTTGAACTGGAAAATGAAATGAAATTCAATAAAAAAACCATTTGAGCCAAAAAAAAATAATTTCAAATGAATTATCATACACCCTCTAAAAAACTCTACATAGGCCATGGCACTTGTATAAAGTCTATTAAAGAGTGGCTTCCCTATCCATCCATTATTGTGCTTTAATGATCATCATATAATTGTGTGTAACATGAGAAATGACTTAAATGAGGTCTCCCAATCTTCCATATATTGCATGACGCCCCTTACAGTGGTAACCTACTTTGATACTAATGATCCAGACCTTGGGGTCTAAGATCTGGAAGGACTTGACGTCAATAGAAGAAGAGGAAAAACATACAAATTTTCCATTAAATTAGTCACAAAGACATTGATGAAAATGCATGAATTGAATACACCACAAAAATATGAGAGAGAGAGAGATGATTCTATTAATGAGAACCATTATATGCAATGAGGCCAATTTTAAGACCTTTCCTTTCTAACCTTGACTCTCTTCTTATTTCCTTCCTATAAGGTGGATTGTTAACGAAGTCAACTTTTATTAGGCTTGATTTTGTCAATTATATATCTATCAAGTCCTATTTTACATAAAAAATAATACTTTATGACTTATACATTTGAATTTAGAGTATAAGTCCCCTTAAGATTTTGAACAAAAGCAATATTTGTTATGAATAAAATAAAAAGATTTAGCCATGTTAATGCAAAATATGAAGACTTTTTTATTACTTAAAAATCACTATAACTACATTTTGTAGTGATTTATAGTTCAAGATAATAGGAACACCAAATTAGACATGATAGGAACATCTTCATAGATCTCCATGAAATTAAAGGGCTAGCGTAAAATTGGCTTACCTTTACCAGTCTTAACCAAGAAACATATTTAGAGAGTATGTACAACTATTTTAGGGATTTACCCTCTTCAATACGAGATGCAACAAATTCAAATTTACCCAATATTAGTGCTTAATGTTGACTTCCTACATGGCTTCTTAGAATGCTTAAACAATGATAGGGACTCACAATTTAGTGTTATTTGTTGGTTGCAGATGTAGCTACGTGGTAGTATTTTTAAGGATTTATGTAACATCAATTTTCTTGTGATATTTCACTACATTGGGTTTTAAAATTATAAAAATATCATTGAAAATGTTATACAACAAGTTGACTTTTTACAATTTATTGTCCATTAATATTAGATATACATAATTTTATTATCCTTTTGCATGCAACATATAAATGTATGTAGAAGATAAATATGTGATGTCATTAATAATAAGTACATATATTTAAGGCTTTCAATATCATCACCTATTTGTATTAAGATCATCCACATGTGATTTTTTTAACAACAATTCTATTGTAAAGATAGCAATAATGCCCCTTGACTGAGAGTGGTTTTCTTCTCCAATTTTGTTCGATTGATGATGAAGCTTGGCCATATCACGAACAATCTAAAGGAAATGCGTGTACAATGCACCTCATTTAATCATATTCCTAGGTATTAAATGGAATCTTAACATTTACTCTCATTTATTTAATATTCGTTGCACCATGTAATATGTAAAGTTTTTTTTAATTAAAATTATTATTAAAAATCATAGTTTCAATAATTGACACGGTGAGAAAAAAAGTTGAATTTTTATTTTTATTTATGTTGTTTATGGTCTTTGAAGATTGGTAATTTATTATATCTACAAAATATTTTTATAGCTAAATCTTTTTGAAGGGGCGTTTCTTGTCAGCGCAAACACAAAGTCTGGCTCTAAGAGCGTTGAGAGAATTGAACTCGTAACCTCTTAATAAGAGAGGTGCATAACTACAGGGACTTGAACCAATTAAGCTAACCCACAAGGCTGAAATTTGAATTTGAATTATGGTATAACTTTAATTATTAATTTAAATGTTGTTGTATTTATACTAAGATAAGGTAAAGAATTTGCCTAAATTTTAGATAGAGAGGCATTGAGGGAGTACAGGGCTTGACGACCAGGGGAACTTAGCCACTTCTGCCCTCCAATTCGTGTTGCCTTCTCTTTTCACCATGTTTATGTAGCTAAGGTTTCCACATTTTTCATCCATTGATGTGGCTCCTTTGACCCTGCGTGGGTTGTTTTGCAGGTTTGTGGTGGGTTTCTCTGATGTTGTCGTTGCCTCCCCCATTGGTTCTCTCGTCGACCATTATTTTGTGCTCGGGTGTTGGGGATTTTCACCGCAGTCTCTATGCCTCGCTCGTTGGGGCTTTCTGTCGTCACTTCTCTTTCATCTGTTGGTTTCAATTTGTTTTTGTTGTTGCTTGTTGTTGTGGGTTTTCTCTGGTCATGGTTTGCAGATGTTTTCTTACCTTGGAACTACTCTTGTCTTTGTTGGTTGTGGTTACTTATCATTGTTTTGCTAGGTACCCTATGCTCCTATTTGCCTGTGATTTTTGGGTTGGATTTGTGGACATTTAATTGTGTGTTTTTGTGTTTTAGGCTAATTTATTTTTGTAATATTTTCTGATTTTTTATTAAAAGGCTATGAGATGTATATCATTTTTTTATTGATTTATTTTTGGTCCGCTAGGGTTTTGTGCCCTCTTTGTAGCCA
This sequence comes from Pinus albicaulis, assembly GCA_034641835.2. NCBI lineage: Eukaryota > Viridiplantae > Streptophyta > Pinopsida > Pinales > Pinaceae > Pinus > Pinus albicaulis. Next base: position 1,383,720,552 of record CM076582.1, read on the forward strand.
TTGCTAAGTTATGGGTAGTTCTTGTTTGAATGCACACTTTTTTTGTGTATTTACAAAATGTAAATTTATTTATTTTCATATATAAAGTTACAGTTTCTTTTTCGGGGGGGAAAATACTAAAATAAGATAAAATAGTTTTATTCATGATTTTTAAAAAACATTGATTAGATGTCAAATCTTGTTAATGTCATTTGTTTTGAAGAAAATATAAAACAAGTTAGCATTAAATCTTCTTAAAAAATAGGAATAAATATCTAAAATTCAAGCATACTAAGAGTTAATTTAACTTAAAATAAATTTATGATACTCAAATAAATATAATAAATAAACCTTATAAATAATTAAAATAAATAAATACATAATATTTTTTTATTACATATATTAATTTAAAATATGATAAAAATATATAATTAATAATAAAGTATAAAAATAAATTAATATACAATACAATTAGTCATCCAAAAATAATTACAAATCCTTCTTTTGTTCAAATTCAGTATGTTGTCGTTAAGTCTCACTACAACAATCGATTGAGGATGAGCCTCATCGTCAAGGCGACCCAGGATCAAACCTCACGGGGGGTTGTTATGCCCTGTGCTCGGGGAGGAGACATGCTAAAAAATCTAGTTAACTAAGAGTTGGTGTGGTCCACGCTAGGTGCGATCCCCGGGTGTCTTTGACAGCTTAGATGCCCCTGGTTCGCAGCTCTTCAAGCCACAGGTCAAGCATGGAGGATCACAGACAACTTGACAAACAAACATAAATATTCATTATGTCATCAAAATATGAGAATGTACTTTTTTTCATAAATTTTTCCATTGATGCCTATTAATTTTCCAAAGAACATTTTACATGCCCAACATTTTGAAAGCAAACCTTCATAAGATTTCCAAATGACTTAGTAAATCCTAATTTTCCCAAAGTTTTGCTTAAGTATTCCCAAACAAGTATTTGAAAAAAACTACCATCTACCATAGTTAAACTAAGAATTGCTAGGACTGTAGCTGTGGACAACTAAATTTTCTTGTTTACCAGTCCTACCAAAACTATATTTTGTACATGATTACATATATACCTTCTAAAGACTAGTATTTGCAAAAATATTTATAAAAATATTGACAAAAAGCAAAAAAATTTACTTTGAGACCCATAGAGCAGCTACAAAGTGGACTTTTTATTCCAAAGATAATAAATGGTGATGTTGCAGAAGAGTTGGTGTGTGGAGATATTGGAGTTGGATTGTTGATGACTATTGGAACATCACGATATTCATTTGATTCAATGTCTGAATATGAGACCACATAATGTTCAATTGTAGACAGTCTTGTCACTATATCATCCAAATTATAGATAATGTCCCAAAAAAATTCTTTTATCTCCTCATATCTCGCGAACAGCTTATAATTGTCAATTTACTTGTCACTAATGACCATACTAAAAAAAAAGTATCCAGTGTCAAAATATATGAATATACATTCTCATTAGGAATTAGAGATAGGGATAAGTAAGACTAAAAAGAACATGGATTATTAAACACAATGGTTAGAAAAGAACAAGTGGCTTCTCCAATATAAAATATAACCAGTTACTAAACCCAAATGAATAATTAGATGTTAGATTTATGCTAGCATTAGAATTCATGTTAAGTATAAACCATTAGAATATATATATATATATATATATATATATGGCAACGTATGTTGGAAGGAATTACGTATGTTGGAAGGAATTAGCATACCCACTCACCATTCATGCCCACTAGACTTATGTGGTGCTCTACGTGGACACAACATACTTGAAGCGGAGATGTGACCTAACAACCCTAACTAATATCTCCTTAGCTACCCACTTTACCGGTGGGCGAACCAAAGTTGCGTAAGTTTTAATATTCAAAATAAAAATAAAATATTATGGACAATACCAACATTTGAAATATTATGGAATCTTCATGTGAACGGACTTTCACGTTGTTTAGTATGTCTCCCACGATGTAACAATAACGAATACATGTGGAAAGCTTGACATGAACCTCATTCTCCCTTTAAGTTATTTAAGGTTTAGATTTTGAAGAATATATAGATTTGGGTTGGATTTTGGTTTTAAATAAATAAACAATACATATATATATATATATAATTGTTAAATTAATTATAATTAAATATTACTTGGTTTTTTAATATGGTTATAAAATAAAATTGTATTAAAAATTTGCGTAAGATATATAATAATATTTTACTTGTATATTAATAAGTATAATAAATTATAGAGTTAAAGAGTTTGGGTTTAAAATAAATTAGTCTAGATTTATTTTAATTTTTTATTTATTTAGTGTTGAGAAGTATTGAATCTTTGTTTTCTCTAAAAAAAGGATTGTATCTCAAGAGATTTGATCTTTCTCGACACTTGGTAAATTCAGAATTAAGATGAATCTCAGTTGTTTTAATTATTAATTATTAATAATTTTATTTTATTTTATTTTGATGTAATTTAATCAAGTCAAAATATTTTAATTAATAATTATAGTTAATACATTTTTTTTTAATTTAATTTGTAATTACGCTGTAAAGCGTCCTTCTTTGAAAACGACTCCCCCAACTGCCATGTGTACCATTATGCACCATTGATTTTGATGTTAGACGATTGAAATAGTGTTTGCCCTCAGATTAAATATTGTTATTATTAATCAGTTTCAAAAGAAAACCGCTTTAGAAATATGATCACAATGAGAATCCACGGACGACTTGTGTGGTGGGAACGCTAGAAGCAGAGGCAGAGGTTTACAATATTGTGGAGGCAAGCTGGTCGGGGAGATCTTACAGTGAATCAAATCCTCCAATATCCCCACGCAGAGATGGCGAAACCATGAGCCTCGTTGTACCAAAGGAAATTGCAGGGTGCAGTGAATCGAAATCGAAGTTGAAGAAGCAGGGTTCATGGGAAAGCTCCAACGCACAACTCTTTTTAGCAACATTTGCATCTTTGTTGATAGAATTTGTGGCGAGCCTAGATAATGTTGTCAATTCCTTCCAACTTCTGAGCGTAAGGAAAAAGTTCAGGGAGTCCACTGATATATCATGCTCAAGTACCAGAGAAAAGGAGTTTCCATTGCCAATTCTAGTATTAAAATATGTTTCTAAATTTTCCATCTAGATATTTGCGTAGTTATTGTTTTGATTGTGTAGATGTTTAGCCTGTAGGAAAAATGGTGAGATAGTGTTCGGATGTGAGTCAAAGTTGTGTGGCTCAAACCATTCAGAGTTTAAATCCTTTGAGATAAATTTGCTTATCAAGTTTAGAAATATTTTGGAATTCAAGTTTTACTTGAGTATTAAGTTTAAGAATATTTGGAATATGAGTTTTACTTGATTATTAAGTTTAAGATTAAGAATATTTGGAATGTGTGTTTTACTTGATTATTAAGTTTAGGAATATTTGGGACCAATAAAAATGAAATTAGTTCAACTTTTTTAGTCTTACTCTTTTTTCTATCTATAAAATTTTTTAACAGCTTCAGGATTGAGGAGCTCTTTGTTAGGCGGTTCAAGGTTTTCTAAATTCTATTTTTTTATTTTTATTTTTAATTGTTAGGAGGTTCTTTAAAGTTTATTTTATTATTTTCTTTTGGTTTTTTTTTTATAGGAGTTGTTTTTTGTGCGACTTTTTGAAGGCTTTTCCGGTGGATTTTTCCGATTTAATTTCTTTAAAATCCGGCAAGAATTTATTGAAAACAGAAATTTGATGGGCAACTTGCACAATCGAAGTGTCCTAGGGGTTTTTTAGGGTGCTAAATCTATATTTACAATAAAAAAACTAGTTTAAATAACAAAAATCAAGATTTTACCTCAATTTTTTTCACTGGATTCCGACACCGGAAACTCCAAAAAGTTGCTCTAAAGACTACTCCTTTTTTATATGGTAAATACTTATATTTTTCCTCAGTGAAATTCCATGTTGTCAATTTTTAATTTCAAATAAAATAAAATATTATTTGTATATCCAGAGGGTTTCATGTGAT